>OX387716.1:29243711-29480370 GCA_947577245.1 Andrena bucephala | reverse complement strand
CCCAAAAAGACACAGCAAACTTTTTTATTTTTGGTTCCATTTTCATGAAACTTTTACCAACATGTTTGTTAGAATGTCCTGATTAAAAAATGATACCAAACACGACGTAAATCAGACAACTTTTATTTATCGTGGATACGAATCATTTATATTTATATAATTGTGCAAACCATATGGTGTTTGGTGCCATTTTCGAAAAATCGTCACAAATACGTTGAGAAAAAATTTATAAAAAAAGAACCAAAAATAAAAAAAAATTTATCGCGAACCTCGTTTGCATCGGTGTTGTCTCTCACCGATTTTCGATTTCGGATCGGGTATGGCACGATCGGCACTCGTGCCATATTACACGCTGCACTGGTTCCAAGGGAGACCACTCTAACTAGGGGTGATAAAAATTTCCACTAACGATACATAGTCACAATTTTGAACCCTAATCGAGATTTTACCGCAGTTTCTATATTTTTAGAAGTTTGTCGACAGCCTCGAACGTAGGAGAAGAGAGGGAGTGGAAGAAAGGACTGCCGATTGTCCCCATCTCTTTCATTCGCTGTCCTCCTCTGCGGCCGACGCGTATTACCACTAAATAGGTATTATCCAAATTATATCGTGTTTGGTGTCATTTATCATTAGGGAAACATCACAAATGTTAGGACGCTTTATTTATGAAAATATTATTATTATCGCATTACTGTGAATATCATTCTAATTTATCCTCGCGATACGAAGAGGGACGTAGCGTGATACAAATGTTCCTCTTAGACAACGTGATTCCCTCGCTACGCAAACCGAGGGACATGCAGTTTTGGCACGTTTTCTTTTCACACGCACACATCTGCACAACCGTCTCCGCTACTCGCAAGCGAAGGCAGCCACAAGCAGACGAAATTCTGCGCTGCGATACGCGGCTGTGTGTGTATCCAGGCACGCGTGCACTTGACCGCGGGTGAAAAGAATACTTTTCGCATTTCAATCCTGGGTCATTCAATGCGAAATCAGACACTTTTCGGAGTATCATTTAGGATTTTTGTGAAACTTGCATATGTTGTAGTCTTTACTGATATATAAACATATTTCAAAGGATTTTTCAAAATTATCAAGATTGTGGAATTTTACTTTTTTTCATTCATTTATAACTGTTGAACTAAGAGAAAGGTAAGAATGAGGTTTTGGGTGCTTACACTGGGTAAGTAAGAGTACCTAATAAAAATTATGTCACTTAAAAAAAAACAAATTTGAGACTATTTATTCTGCAATTGTTTTAAACAAATGCAATTTTATACTAGCAGGGCGCTATTTAAAAATTTGAAAAAATTGAGGATACAGCCCTACTTGTGCTCTTTATGGTCACGTTTTCAGAAAAATGAATTGAATGTGACGCTCCGTCGCCCAATACCGGCTGGACTAGCTAAGCCGCGCGCAGTATTAGCAACAGCCAAGTGGCTATACCTGATATTGTTATATAGGGTTCTCACGAATGGTAAGTATTTGACAAAAACTGAAAGAGGAAAACTTTTAATATTTTTTATACCCAACATAATACCTGTATGTCATCTTTTGGTGTTCGCGATATTATCGGTGAACCGAAGGTGACCTTCAGTTTTTTAAATGGAATGCTACATATTTCATTACCCACTACGAAAGTGTACAACTGTCAAGACAAATTCAACCATATGGTGTACTATGACTTTCAAGGCCACGCAAGGTTAGGAATGAAAGAAATAGATAATTGTATATTGTAGCACGCACGGCTCAGTCGGTCGAGCCTGTGCTGGACGCCGCAGCGTCACATTCAATTAATTTTCATGTGACTAATTTTAGTGTCCGCTTTTGTGCAAACGTGACCATAAAGAGCACAAGTAGGGCTGTATCCTCAATATTTTTAAAATGTTTTAATAGTGCCTTGCTAGTATAAAATTGCATTTGTTTAAAACAATTTCAGAATAAAAGGTCTAAAATTTTTTTTTTTTTTTAAGAGAACTAATTTTTATTGGGTACCCTCACTTCCCCAGTGTAAGTACTCAAAAGCTCATTCTTACCTGTCTCTTTGCTCAACAGTTATAATTGAAAAAAGTAAATTTCCACAATCTTGAAAATTTTGAAATTGGCGTGGAATGACCCTCCTTGAAAGTTTAGAATATTGTAGAGAGAGAGAGAGAGAGAGAGAGAGAGAGAGAGAGAGAGAGAGAGAGAGAGAGAGAGAGAGAGAGAGAGAGAGAGTTGGTAATAATATAATTGAAATGGTACAACATTGTATATGACACACAGGACCATATTTCTAATAAATTATGACCTGAAGAAATAAAAATATTTCCAAACAAACATTTTGTCAGAAAGGATAGACCGGCAATCCCAATCATTGTCATATTTTTAACGTTGTACCTCCTAAAATTCAACGAGGGGCTGCAGGGTGGTATTTGGTTTTATGGAACGTTGTAAAATAACGAAGAAACGAAGGGTCCGAGAAACACGTGTCGTTTGCCTTTCGCGAAGTAAACCCTACTTGACCGCGCCAGTGTTGGAGATCCGTCTGGTTCTCGTCAACGAGCACGCTTTCACGCGCATCACCCTGTCTCTTTAGATAGCTTTTCGAAAGCGTGGGACTGACCTCGACTTTCGTTACCCCGCACTAGGCGAGTCGATGGGGGCGCGAAGCGTTGTTTTCGGTTTTTCGGCAAGGGCTGCCTGCCTGTAGCCCAGATGGGCAAAATTTTTGCCTGTATGGCCATTGGGGTCAGTTGGATTTTAGCTTGAGTCAAGAAAAATATAATTACTTTTCTTACGTCCGGACAGATGTTTGTGGTACTCAGGAATGCATGAAAAATTTCGCGATCGATATTTCCAGGAAACGGGACCGAACGTTCTACGAGGCTGGAGTTTGTTTGTTTATTTTAGATAAAGTCAACCCTACCCATCGATGGGGATACCGATTACGTATTACCCGGACGAAATCCCCGAATAGATACATAGCGAGAAATCGAAATTCCATCCTGTGACAACTCAATAAAAGAATATACCGTTCTATTACAAAAAACTAATTTGACCTTGACATCGCTTCCAGTACCTCATTCATAAAAAAAACGTTTGTACCATTATGACCGATGGAACAGATGCCAAACAGGAATATGTATAAGTTTCACTTATTGGAGTAGTTGGTAGGAGTGTGCGGATCGTCCCGAGGCTCGGGTACCCGGCCCTCGGGACGGTTCGGAAAATTTCGGGCCGGATCGGGCGGGGTCCCGATACTTTCGTATTGCTCGAGATCCCGAAGTTTTCGTGATCCCGAGACTCGTTTCGGACTACAAGCCTGACTGCCATGAGCGGGCAATTTGATTTCAGGTCGGCTCGGCAAAACTCGGACGCGATCGGCTCGAAAGCCAGCTACTACGCGAGAGGACCGAGACGGAAAGAATTATGTATATCAATTTATATCAATACCAGAGTGATAAGTTTTTACCTTTCTGTCTCCTGTTGAATCATAATTTGTATCTTATTATTTATTTACATATATATGTATTTTCATTGCTACCTAATAGTCTGTGAATACCGAATATGTCCATATACGTATTTGAATAAATACCATGTTCAGAACTTGGGAAGAAGAATATTTTTATATCGACAATATTTTAAAATCATAATAAAATATACTTCAATAGGGTATTATCTTTTTCGGAGTAGGTTCAGATTTAAAATAGAAAACGTACGAACGACTATAAGCATACAGAAAGGAATATTTCCTGGATGTTTCATAGTAACAACAATATACAAGAAGGCGAATATTTTATTATTTCAAATTAACGTGTAAGAAACATAATTTTTCTATGTTTTCAGGTAATAATTTTGATCTATTACTGGTAACGATATCGTCCGATCGCGTCCGAGTTTTGCCGAGCCGACCTGAAATCAAATTGTCCGCTCATGGCGGCTATGTTTGTAGCCCGAATCAAGTCTCGGGATCCCGAATCCGTCGGGATCTCGAGCAATACGAAAGTAACGGGACCCCGCCCGATCCCGCCCGAAAGTTTCCGGGCCGTCCCGAGCCCGAAAAGGCATCCGTCGGTTCGAATTTGAATTTATACGATATAGGTATAGGTATTCAGCGAACAGTATTCTCCGATGCTCGCGGTTACTTTGTCGCTGTCAATGGGTCGTAAAAGAGGAGGATAGAACGGGGGTCGTAGCAGCCGAGAAATAAAGCCAGTGCCTTGGTCTACTAATCCCTAGAGAGACACAGCGTTATTTAGCGGAGGAACACCTACAGGAGCGGTGGTAACCTGTGCGTGATGACGATCGCTTACGTACACATTACCACCACACAGCGGTCCGAATCGCCGAGAACGCGATTAAAAATCCTTACGTTCACATTTCGCACTTTATCATTATGAAGATGGTCATTCCAGGGATTTTTGTGGTCGCAGAATCTGATTCCGAGGTCAAAATTGTTATTACTGTACTGTCTGATTTGATTATGTTATTTGAAGTTAATTATGGTATCAAATTTTGAAAAGTTAACACACATAGCGTTTTTATGATAGCAAAAGCTATTGGGCGCGTAGAAACTGAAAAGTCAATCATTTGTATAAATTCACACTTCAGATATTGAAAATGCTTTCATTTATCTATAAGATGAAATTGTGCATTCATTCTATGTTATTGAAATATATAAAAAGTTATAAATAACTGAAATATAAGAAATTATGCGATGGTCGTTTTTAATCGCATGTTACATTTTTCGAAATCATCGGGCATCTTTGAAACTTATATTATTAGATAGTCTATATAATGTATAAGGAATGCATGTGCGAAAGAAGCAGTTGCACTTTTTTGCGACTTCCGAGTAATAACCAATTATGTTGGCAGTAATCAGGCCGCTTGCGCGGAAGAAGTAAGTGCGACCCGCCAACATGCATCTACATATATTTCTGAAAATACCTGTGACTATATGGACAATTTTTTTCGATATAAGTCGTAAATAAAATCGTTTTATAGTAATTTTTTAAAACAGATACAACAATGTATTCCTAAAGCATTTGGTAATAAATTGCATTTTTTCTGTGTCTGAGGGAACACTCGGTATATCTTACGTGCAAGTCTTGAAACATGTGCTGGCTAAATTTTAACTTTATCTTCATTTGCTGTATTGGCTAGGCGAACATTTTATTACTTTATTAGTTGACGATACCAGCGCAGGCCGGGACAATCCTCCGCACGTGCAGAATCTTAGGGGTACTACCTGAACGAAAATTAAACTCCGCGCGGATAGAATGCAAGAAATCATCGGAAAGGCAATCACGGGGTGACACTGAACAGTGTTCACCTATTGTAGAATTAATTGTTTTGCCATTAACTGAAACAGAAACCGACGAGAGTACAGACGAAACACAGTATATCTAATAATATAACTATCTGACTATCTAATAATATAAGTTTCAAAGATGCCTGACGATTTCGAAAAATGTAACATGCGATTAAAAACGACCATCGCATAATTTCTTATATTTCAGTTATTTATAACTTTTTATATATTTCAGTAACATAGAATGAATGCAAAATTTCATCTTATAGATAAACGAAAGCATTTTCAATATCTCAAGTGTGAATTTATACAAATTATTGATTTTCCAGTTTCCGCGCGCTCAATAACTTTTGCTATCAGAAAAACGCTATTTGTGTTAATTTTTCAAAATTTGATGCCATAATTAAATTCAAATAACATAATCAAATCAAACAGTAGAGTAATAAACATTTTGACCTCGGAATCAGATTCTGCGGCCCCAAAAATCCCTGGAATGACCATCTTCATAATGATAAAGTATGAAATGAGAACGTAAGGATTTTTAATCGCCTTTTCGGCGATTCGGACCGCTGTGCACAGCGACTCCTGTAGGTGTTCCTCTCCGCTAAATAAGCGGTCCTGCATAATGTTGCTGGCAACCTTATGCAGATACGCAACATTTTTTCAATAACAATAACGGCTCAAGTTTTTTACTTTTAATTTTTTCTGCATAAACATTTTTTCAAATATTCAATGATACAATGTCAATCATTCTTGGCCGAAACCGATATTACATCGTGCAACGTGTACGGGAAAATCTGTGTGAAAATATCTTTCTACGGAATAGAATTCTCTTTTCGCGTAGTAGTATCCACAACTGCAGGGTACTTCAGATGTCGTAAACATTTCCCCGGGCTAGGACAAAGGGTGCCAGTGAGGCCTGGAGAATGTTTCGAAAACTGCGCTTTTCGATGAAAAACTTTCGTTGAAGGTACACATGGACGTATATATTGCGGACAAAATTCCACAAAAGCAAAAGCACAGTGTATTTCGTACTCCACAAGTATGCACTACAAATGCTGAACATCGAATCGCAAATCATCGATGACTGCTGCTAATTTTAAACATTATCTTCTACATCACATAAATAAAATCTAAAGTGCATGTTTTATCCATTCAAAACTGCGTACAACGATTGAAATAGTCGCGACTGCATTATAAAGGAAACATACCTAACGAAACGCGTATAGTTTGAACGTTTTATACTAATAAAACGCATATAGTTGGAAATAAATTTTCTACCACTTTTCAAATAAGAACAAAATGCTGCATTTGTATTTTCTGAACATATGTAAAGAAGAAAGGGAAAAGAAGTGTATAGAAATGTTGTGTATCGTATTATAACGAAATTTAAAATTTCTACATTCTGTCTCATCGGCCCAAAAGTTGCAGGAACGTACTGTTGACAGTTTTTACATGAAAATGAGTCCAAACACGGTATAAATCGGTTTATTAATTAATTAAACAATGATGAACGTACAAATGGGAAAATAATGAGTGGGGCAAGAGGGGTAAAGTAATGACATGTGTTGCTGTGCGCATAGTATAGAATATGTGTACGTAAAGTGTCAAACATAGCTGTTCATATATGTATTTGAAGAATATGAATAATACTGTATTATATACGACAAAATACCGTGCTGCTACTACTACATCATAAACTGTAACTTCATATAAATCTATACCATAACACGTAACTTACCTTTCTCGACACTTTCTATTTTTTGACAAACGCTTTGCAAATAACTTAGGCTGCTTCGCTTTTGCATCACCCTTCAAATAGCGATTGTTTCTTGCATCTGCGGCTTCCTTCTTTGATTCCATGGCAATGGAATGATCACACACACTTATCAACACTACAGTAACGAACCACGCAGGAATGGAACAATTCACAAATTATGAATATTCCATATGATTAATAAAAACTCGATTGCTTTCTGCGTCTCCACCGTAGTGCAAACGACCAGAAACTGATCAGCTAGCGTTCCCGCTGCATTGGTTACAGATGCTGAGTGGCTAAACAGAAGATAGTGGGAAAGGGACGGATATACGCGTCCTGTTCTTCTCTTTCTCATTAGGATTGTTGGTATGCTGATACATTTACGTAGATTGTATGTACTTCCCGGGAATACTGTTTGGTGCACAGAAATGTGCACAGGAAAGAATTTTTGATTATCCTGTGCACATACTTTTGACGCATCACCGACATTATTAGCGAAGAATTCATATTTCGTTCTACCATTATCCTTTCCCACTTGCCTGACAGTGAAGGACCACCCCGCAAGTATGCGCGGGCACGCGCCGCGTTTTCAAACCTTCGCGCATTCGAACTTTTACGCGGGCCGATGACGCCCTGCTCGGTCCTTGGTGCGAGTGAAATACAAAATCTTGAGGGAGTGAGAAAGGCAGTTTGGGCCTTGTCCACCGTTGAGGGTAGCAAAGGCTCGATGGTCAGAAAAAAAGCGACTGTCGAACAGTAAACATCGTAAGTACCTTCACGCTTACTATCCCTGTCTTTTTCACTATATGTGCCGGTTATTATGAAAGTGGTCCAAGTCCAAATTTTTTCGTTTGTTACATTTCACTTATTTTTTTACGCATTATATCAACGTGATACATGATAAACGTAAAGTTCAATTTCTTTTTTTTTTAAATTTCGACCGACGCCACTTTCATAACTGACATACTTCTATATTTTAGTACTTCCAAACCAAGACTGTATTTAGACATATTCCGGGTAAAGTTTCCAATTACCGTCATAGTATTGTTGTAATTTTTTGTGCAAAATCTATCGTGTGAACTGTGATTGTTTGAGTGTCCGCGTGTTTCTCAAGCTTCGTATCGCCATTTCGAGGCTGCCTCGCGTGGCACACCTCGCGGAGTGGAGAGTCTGGAGACTACCTCGACCATGATTACTTTACGAGGTATCAGCCGTCGATTTTTCGACGTGCTGAAAGGTGCTTCGCGGCCCCAAGATAAAAAATCGCATGGCTCGGGCGACGCAAATATCATTCTGGAGGTAGGGCGAGACTGTCGCCCGAGCCTGCCTCGCAAAGTGATCATGATCGAAGTAGTTTCCAGATTCTCCACTCCACGAGGCGTGCCTCGCGTGGCAGCCTCGCAATGTCGATACGCTGCTTCATGCTCAGAGATTCGTGTATTCATTCTCACGTAGAATAAGAAAGTTATGTTATAATTTACCCGCGAATTGTCTAGAAAAGGTATATACATTCGGGTGGAATGTAGGCTTCCTTTAGTTGAAACTGAAACCAAGTGATGAAAATTAAACAGTTTCTAAACATCAGAAGTGGAAAAATCGGAAATTTTAAAATTCAAGGCTCGAATGCAAAAAAGAGACTAGCGCTCGAAAATGCGAAAAAGTATTGTCCAAACGCTAAGAAAAATTAGAAAATTAAATTTTATTAAACTGGATTTTAACAAATATAGTGTTGTAAAGCTCGTCACGGCACACATTTTTTCTTTTTACAGTTTCTTTATCGAATCATTAGTATTCGAGATAAAAATTATAAAAACTTTGCCGCTGCAAGTTATATGTACGTCAAAATTGCCTCGATATTTTTTAACGACGAACGTTGAAAAACATGGGTTACGTCCAGTATTACTTTTTAATTAAATATTATTACATTTTTTAACATAAGGCTTTTGTGCATACATTTTACGGCTTCGCTAGAGTTTTCCGAGTTTTATGTTTCAAGTCTCATAACAATCCGATAATAATTACTCAAGTTATCGCAATTTTTGTTTAAAAAGGTATTGACTTTGGTCGAAGAAATTTGTTTGGTTTATAATTTTTATCTCGAATACTGATGATTCGATAAAGAAACTGTAAAAAGAAAAATGTGTGCCGTGACGAGCTTTACAACACTATATTTTTTAAAATCCAGTGTAATAAAATTTAATTTTCCAATTTTTCTTAGTGTTTGGGCAATATTTTTTCGCATTTTCGAGCGCTAGTCTAAATAATAAATCCCCTTATTGCATCTGAGCCTTCAATTACAGATATTGTGAAACTTGATAACCTCATAATTACAAATTTTGGAAGTGTTTGAATTTCAACGCTTTCGAACTTGGAAATTTCAGCATTTAAAAATCTGAAGATTCTCCTCCTGCGCTAAATCTTGGCTAAAGGAAGTCTATATTGTACCCAAATGTACCAACTTGATAAACGTGTACTCCTCTCTGAGTTGGGCAAAATGTAATATAATTATAAATTATAAGTTACGAATGTAATTGTGTAATTGACTACACATTATTTTCTGCAATCGTTAATTTAGATAGTTGACAAAATTGTGGTCAACTACCTAAATTAACAATTACAGAAAATATTGTGTAGGTAAGTCATTACACAATTACATTTTAATCGTAATTTCTAATTTGTAATTAGATTACATTTTAGCTAACTCTGGCTCTTCTACAGCACTTTCAAATCCATTACGTTCAATAGTTTCACTGTTTCTTCGACTTTTTTTTAGATGTCCAAAGGCACAGAAAAGATGGACATTGATAAGCCTCCGTCCCCAGGACGGAGGCGAACGAGCAGCAGGACTCCGTCGCGAAGACGGAGTCGAACGAGTAGCCGGACTCCGTCGCGAGGACGGAGTCCGCGGAGAGAGCCGACCACGTCCTCGCGACGGAGTCCGCGGAGAGACCCAACTCCGTCCTCGCGACGGAGTCCGCGGAGAGACCCAACTCCGTCCTCGCGACGGAGTCCGCGGAGATGGATGGAGATCGCGTTGCGAATTCAGAAGCAGGTATGTAGATACGTAGACAATCTCGCGCAAACATTTTTTACATTCTAATGAAAGTTTTAAGATTTACGTTTATTTTTCATATTGCAGAACAGCGACCTCAAAAAAAAATTGAGAAGCTTAAAGTATGGAGGAGGAAAAGGAGGAAGAGGAGGTAGAAGAGGCAGAGGAGGAAGAGGCGGAAGAGGCGGAAGAGGAGGAAGAGGAGGCAGAGGAGGAAGAGGAGGAAGAGGAGGCAGAGGAGGAAGAGGAGGAAGAGGAGGGAGAGGACCAATTTATAATTTTTATAATTAAAATTTGAATAATATAATTTAAATAAATAATTTTTTATCATATTTGTATATTATATATATATAATTTTCTCGTATTTATTAGTACTTTGAAGTACCATTGAATGTTTGAACCTGTTTTTCTCATAAACGCTAAAAGTGGACATACAATATGTGTGCAAAGCCATCGATGTACAATAGGAAAAATTTATTTGCAGGTTAGCCCGTTGTTGCTCTAACTGCCTCAATTATTATAACATAAATACGACTGCGATTTCAAATGATGTATGTGTTACGGTAAAAGCTTTAGTAAATGTATACATTCCCAACAGTTCCTAGTCAATGTATGCCTAAAATGCATATAACCTAACCTACAATCGTCCGGAAATGCATGCATTGACTGCATCACGCTTTTACTGTCGCTCGTGTATCCAGCTAACGCTTCAGTTTTGCTATGATTCCACGTTGGCAGTCCTCCCGAGTAGGCGCCATCTCATATCCACTAGCTCAACTAAATTTGTCACGTGACTTGCTCTGTATTATCGCCAATATGGCGGAACTCGTATTTGGGAATGCAATCACGGGGATACGTTTTTCGTCCTTATATGAACAGATTTTAGGCTGGGTGAGGTCTCATTCGAAAGAGGAAGGTTCGAGACAGCCCGCTCTGGTCATCGTTTGAGCCACAAAACTCTTTTAGTGACCTAAAAATACTTGGATTCCTGCGGGTGTATTTTGTCGACTTTTGCTCTACTTTGAACACTCATATTATTAGATATCAACACAATCTCGTCGAACCATGACCAGAGCGGGCTGTATCGAACCTTCCTCTTTCGATTGAGACCTCACCCAGCCCAAAATCTGCTCATATAAGGACGAAAAACGTATCCCCCCAAACCCATGTTTCGGGCACATTATGTGGGTATTACAGCGCGCTGCATTACCCGTGTCTACCCCCTTAACGTAGAACTTATAACTTAAAACACTTTAATAAATCTGTTTTCTCAAGTGTCATTATAATTTGACAAAGTCTGAAAACGATACATAATATTTTTAGCAAAATAAAATAAATAATAATCTATTTACGTTTGATTTGATCGTATTATTTTTTTTTATATTCTTAGGACTTAAGTATGCGTAATTACGATTCGTCTGCATCGTTAACTGAAATAGGACCCATTTACTAATTATTTATTGCATATGCAAAACTCTACCTGCAAATTTGTGCGTACATAGTCTGACGTAGATCACACTGCATCATCTTCTGCTTTGATTATCTGTAAATAAATATAAAAGCCACATTTTAGTTATATACATACAACTTAACGTAGAACTTACTTATAGAGTGGCCTTTTGCTCTAGTGAATGTAGCGCTTACATAATGTGTCCGAAAGAAGTGAGAACATATGGTAGAAAGTCTTTTTGGAGGAAATTTAAAAAATGCTAATAATAATTTAGCGAAAATGAACGAAGAGATTCAATATTTTTATTGGTGTTGGTTTAGTATATTTATTGGTGAATTGAAATATTGTTAATGGAAAACTAGTAAAATTAATGAATAGCGTAGAAACTACTGTGGATTTTAATATATTAATATTAAAGTATTATGAATATCTTTCACAAAAGATTGGAAAGTATCAAGGGAGATGTATTTTCAACGTACTTTCTTGACTAATGTGACTCACTCTACATTGCAAGCGGTACGCCATAATATTCTTAATCTTAATTCTTAATGCTACGCTAATTTGACAAATTTTGTCGATTTACCTTATTTGACAAATTTCCAGAAACTTGTGCGAAACAAGATGCTTCTCTGTCTATCTCTAACCTTCTCCGGACAACTTCCAAGTCTGCGACTCTACGTAAGAAATCTATTTAAAAATTTTTGGCGACTGACCTTGTTAATTGAGACAATAATTCAGTCTCCTTTTAATGTAAAAACTCGTGATATTTCAAATTGGACAACTTACCTTATTTGATACTTGGCAGGTTATGATAGATTGACACTTGGTAGGTTATAAAATTTAAATAGTATACATAGGTATATATACAGTGTGTCCGCGGGAAAGCTAAACAGCCGGCTTCCTCCTAAACTATTGGAGATAAAAATATAAAAAAAATAGGGAATTGCATGGTTCGAGGGGGCCAATTAATTAGCGCGAACGAATTTTTTTATCGATTATTATTTTAAAAGATACGATGGTCAAGTTCGGTTTTTCAAATGGAACTATTTTTTTTGAATACCTGAGTTGATAGTGCGTTCCAAGACAAATTCAATAAGCTTTAATGTATACACTTTATTTTCACTGGTTTTTAAGATAATGCGCTTGCAAATTTACTGATTTTCACTGGAAGAAAACTGTCTGGTATAGCACGGACCGGGGACGGTCTTACTGGATCCACGGGTGGCACTGCCTTTTGAAATAGATACCTACCTGCCAAAGGTCTACGCCAGGCCCAAAGGCTGGACAATTTTTTTCCGTCAGAAATGCTACTTAGGTAGGTACATCTGCGGTATCGAGAAGCGCACGGTTACTTTTATTTCGCACTTGCTTCTACGCTCGGATGGCCGGTTCTTTTGGGAGGGATGCAAGTTCGATTGGTTAGGTTAGGAGGAGTGAAAGCTGCTAGACTAAATTTCAATCATAGGGAGCAGATTGTATCAGAACCATTCGGATTTGCATTTCTCACAAACGGCTGCTCTCTTGAAGAGGCCCTCTTCACAGCAATGCCCACCTTCTCTCGCACGGAATACGTTAACGCTTGCTTTTGTTCTGATATTGAAGCTCGTGTTTATACTCGAGAGGACCACGCGTCGACAGCGGGCTACCCCTTTTCTTCCTGTGTCTCTCCACGAGCCGTGTTGACGGTGGACTGTAGGAGCGTAGATGTCTGGATGCCAGTTATTGAATTCAGGAGACGATGGAAACATTTTATTACAAAACACACATGTACTATAATTAAAGTAAATCGTATTCCTCTCGGGCAGGAGTACTGATAATGATCGAACTTGCGCCCCACTTCGCGCAGACCAATTACACGGAGGGTAGTCGGGTCACACACTGCCCAAATGATACAGGGTAATTCTGGAGCAACGCCCGTCAAGGAGATGCGCTGGCACCCCGTGGCGAGGACAGTCCTTCGCTGTGCCTCACCCGATTTTTATGGCTTTTTCCGGAAAAAGGTACGAATCCTGGGCCGAACGTAGCGAATTGAGGTCGAGCCCCCGCAGTCGAGGGTGAAATATCCATTTGAGCGTATTAAGAAATTCTTTGCTTCGTCGTATCGAAAGGGAAGTGGTGCCAATGGATTCCTTATGTTTTTCTGACGAAAATCATACCAAATGTCATGCAAATCGGACTACTTTGACACAAGCTATTTGTATTCTTTATGTAAAAATAGTCCGATTTTCATGATGTTTGGCATGATTTTAATCGGGAGAACGCCCGGAATCCATTGGCGTCACTTCCCTTTCGATACGATGAAGAAAAGGGTTACTTAATACGCTCAAATGGATAATTCACCCTCGACTGCGGAGGGTCGACTTCAATTCGTTACGTTCGGCCCAGGATTCGTACCTTTTTCCGAAAAGAGCCATAAAAATCGGGTGAGGCACAGCGAAGGACTGTCCTCGCCACGGGGTACCAGGCCACCGCATCTCCTTGACGGGCGTTGCTCCATAATTACCCTGTATCTGGTTAGGAAATAAAATTATTCTTTATTTTTTATCGTATGGATATGGAAGTGTCGCAGATAGATTCTTTGGGGATTTCCGATGAAAATCATGCCAAGTGTCGTGGAAATCGGACAACTCTTACATAAGGAATACAAATTGCTTGTGTCAAAGTAGTCCGATTTGCATGACATTTGGTATGATTTTCGTCAGAAAAACATAAGGAATCCATTGGCACCACTTCCCTTTCGATACGACGAAGCAAAGAATTTCTTAATACGCTCAAATGGATATTTCACCCTCGACTGCGGGGGCTCGACCTCAATTCGCTACGTTCGGCCCAGGATTCGTACCTTTTTCCGGAAAAAGCCATAAAAATCGGGTGAGGCAATGCGAAGGTCTGTCCTCGCCACGGGGTGCCAGCGCATCACACATTTGGGCAGTGTGTGACCCGACTACCCTCCGTGTAATTGGTCTGCGCGAAGTGGGGCGCAAGTTCGATCATTATCAGTACTCCTGCCCGAGAGGAATACGATTTACTTTAATTGTGTGTTTTGTAATAAAATGTTTCTAACGTCTCCTGAATTCAACAACTGGCATCCAGATATCTACGCTCCTACAATCCACCGTCAGCACGGCTCGTGGAGAGACACAGGAAGAAAAGGGGTAGCCCGCTGTCGACGCGTGGTCCTCTCGAGTATAAACACGAGCTTCAATATCAGAACAAAAGCAAGCGTTAACGTATTCCGTGCGAGAGAAGGTGGGCATTGCTGTGAAGAGGGCCTCTTCAAGAGAGCAGCCGTTTGTGAGGAATGCAAATCCGAATGGTTCTGATACAATCTGCTCCCTATGATTGAAATTTAGTCTAGCAACTTTCACTCCTCCTAATCTAACCAATCGAACTTGCATCCCTCCCAAAAGAACCGGCCATCCGAGCGTAGAAGCAAGTGCGAAATAAATATACCGCAGATGTACCTACCTAAGTAGCATTTCTGACGGAAAAAAATTGTCCAGCCTTTGGGCCTGGCGTAGACCTTTGGCAGGTAGGTATCTATTTCAAAAGGCAGTGCCACCCGTGGAACCAGTAAGACCGTCCCCGGTCCGTGCTATACCAGACAGTTTTCTTCCAGTGTAAATCAGTAAATTTGCAAGCGCAATATCTTAAAAACCAGTGAAAATAAAGTGTATACATTAAAGCTTATTGAATTTGTCTTGGAACGCACTATCAACTCAGGTGTTCAAAAAAAATAGTTCCATTTGAAAAACCGAACTTGACCATCGTATCTTTTAAAATAATAATCGATAAAAAAATTCGTTCGCGCTAAATAATTGGCCCCCTCGAACCATGCAATTCCCTATTTTTTTTATATTTTTATCTCCAATAGTTTAGGAGGGAGCCGGCTGTTTAGCTTTCCCGCGGACACACTGTATATGTACAATGACGGACGACGATCCCTGCCGAATGATACCGAGAGTCGACGAATCGACGAACGAAACATGTATTATTTCCGTTTTGGTTGAAGGTGTGCGTGTAACGCGTATACGTATTATGTTGACGAAAATTTGGCTTGAAGAATCAGAATCAGAATCAGAAGAAAATCTTACCGTTTCCGACTGATTCATGAGACGATATTATGATATCTCTGTCATGCGTGGACAGATTTTATTAAAATTGGTCTCATTCGAAAGCTTATATGCGGTTTACATAAAAAAAATGCCTTTAAATTTAGAAAATATTGCAAGCGTGATGAGATATTAATGAAATAAGTTTCAGGTTAGGTTGGAATAGCTGTGCTTCGAGTAAAGATACACGGCAGCGACAGACATGTACAAGGTGTCTTTTCTTTCATGTACTTGGCGTCGAGACGCTACCGCGTCTCTAGATTTAAAATATTCAACTGGTGGTCTAAACGCCAGAGAGAAATTCATAAATAAAATATAATCAATTTTTAATGCATAAATGTTTTTTTCTTCACCCTCCCCAACCTCCTATATGCGATGTATGCTAGATTAAGACGATAGTTATAATTATTATGTAGAAGCGGTGCGATTCACGTTCGGAGTGATACGATTCACGTTCAGAGTGGTACGATTCACGTTCAGAGTGGTACGATTCACGTTCGATTCACGTCCAAAGCCGTTCAATACCTGTTCGATTCACGTTCAGAGTGGTACGATTCACGTTCGATTTACGGTCAGAGTGGTACCATAGACGTTTGATACACGTTCGATATACATTCAAAGTGGTATGGTATGGTATAGTGAAATGATGCAAACGAAGAAGGATAGGATGGTCAGTGAATAATTCGAAGAAGATGCAGATGGTAAAGATTGTCAGCGAAAATGCAGGTGGAGCACATAGAACAAAGGCATCCTACTTTGCAACATATGCAACTTTAGGCATGGGTGACAAATTGTATGAACGCTGTGGGGCCAGTTGTCTTCAAATCGTGGTAGCTACCAGTCGTTTTATGCTATTACAATAAATTAAAAAAAATTTTTTTTGAAGAGACAATTCTTTTATTTCTTTCACAAAAAAAAATGGGACCGCAACGAATCGCCCCAGAGTGCGACCCCGAGCGCGACTGTGACGGCTCTGAGGTATGTACTTTACAATATTTTGACATTTATCGCGTTTAACCTTTTGAAATCGCGCGAGATTAAATCAGGTGATATTATATCGGTTATTGTATATTCTAGAACACGCCACCACCGTCGCCTACGTTACAACAGGCACCACCACCACCATCGCCTGCTGCATGGTCTGCGGATTGGGGCTCACTGCAGCCATTGCCGTCGCCGCCTTCGTCGCCGCCACTGCCTCCACAGGTATGTAATACATTGCATTGTTTTGTGCGTTTCATGTTTATGATGTTTAATGTATCATTATTATATCGACGTTTGTATCTGTGTTGTAGGACATGTTTTTCATGATGTTTGTGAGGCTGGTGGATGAGCCGCAGGTCGAGCCGCAGGCCAACCCGCAGGCCGACTCGCATGCGGGCCCCGCGAGGACTCGATGGCGCCACCCTTGCACGGTGCCATACGAGCAAAGGGGACCCCTGCAAAGGGGGCTGCAGCGACCTCCATCTCCACCATCACCACCATGGATTGATATGAGTAGGCCGCTGCAGCCGCAAGGGTCCCCCGAGTGTGTTATGACACCCCCGAGGCCCCAATCGCCGGCGTCATCGCAGTCCTCATCACCATCGTCGCCATCGTCCTCACCGCCGCCACCGGAGTGATTTTTTTTCTATTATATTTTTTATTAATTTTTCTTTTATTTTATATATTTTTTTTCATTTTGTATATTTTTCTTTTTTATTATTATATTATTTTTATATTCTTTTTATTGTATATTATTATATTTCTTATTTTATTCTTAAATTCTATTTATATTCTTTTTATATTTATATTCTATTTTATATTCTATATATGTAGGAATGAATTGTGTGTGCGTGTAGCGAGTTTGAAAACCGCGCGTTAGGACCGCAAACCGGCACGCGCGCCAAACCGAGGCAAACCGAAGCGAACCGGTGCGAACTAGGAGCTCGCCTCATCGTTGCACGTGGCGAGGAGGCCCGCGCTCGGTTAGGTACGAATCATTTGCAGTGATGGAAGGGGACCTACAGGTAGTGATGGGATCCGAAGCACTTCGAACATAATTCGAAGCTTAAAACTCTTGAAAGTCTTGATAAGTCTTGATAGGTCTTGAAAGTCTTGAAAATGAACATCTGGTTGTCAAAAACCAGCCAGGTTGATCAGCCAGAGGGTCTCGCCAGGGTCGTTGTTTATGACTGTAGGTCTCGTCAGGCTCGCGGTGGACGTACATACGTGTCCGAAACCTACCAAGCCTTTGAAACAAGAATTTCAAGATTTCCAAAACGATCAAGACTTTCAACACTTTCAAGACTTCCAAATTTCCAAGACTTTCAAAGCCTATCAAGACTCAAGAATTTTAAGCTTCGAATCATGTTCGAAGTACTTCGAATGAATCGCTACTAACCAGGCCTCATTTATTATGTTGTAAACAATTAGAGCAAACGAATCACGCGGCAATAGCTCGATTCGTTAATTCCGCCATGCATATGTTATTGCCAAACGATAGCGAGGAAAAAGTGCTCCTGTTCATAACAGATGCTGCCCCATACATGGTCAAGGCGGGAAAGACATTAAAAAATTTCTACCCAAATATGATTCATATTACATGTTTAGTCCATGGTTTACACAGCGACTTCATTTCCCATTGGTGAATCAATTAATATCGTCAGTTAAAAAAGTTTTTTTAAAAGCACCATTTCGCATCGAAGCCTACCGGAAAAAATTAGAATATACTACTCTACCACCAGAACCGATTTTAACAAGATGGAGTAAGTGGCTTAAAGTGGCCATATTTTATGCGAAAAAATTCGATAAAATTAAAGAGGTTCGACCATTTTTTTCTCTTAACACCCGAAAATAGTAATACTATTAATTTTCACTTTTTATTTTACTTTTGCAAATAGGTGGTCAAAATTTTTAATGGAAACGATGCCGTCGCAATTACAACTGCTCAGAATGTTTTCCAACAGATACAAGTTGCTCAAAATTTATCATTTATTGAGGCACACTTACAAATTCTTCCAGCTACAATAAAGAAATTGGAAACTGTCGGCCTACCCTTAACAAATTCACTGAAAACATTCATCTACTGTATTGACCAACTAAGGATTGTACCAGGTAGTTGTGGTGAACAAGTTCGCACGAAAATAGATGCAATTATCACAAAGAATCCTGGTTTGTGCGAAATATTTAATCTCGGGAAGATATTAAGCGATGAAAATGTATCAACTAATATACCATAACGCTATTGGAGCAAATATAAAATTGCACCCGTTACATCCTGTGATGTAGAACGTTCGTTTTCAGCATATAAGTTAATCTTAACTGATAAACGGCAACAATTACGTGTTACAATCATTAAAAAGTTACTAGTAATTTATTGTAACGCAAATTATGGCGCTTCAGCATAAATAAATTGTTAGTTGAAACATAATTAATAAATAATCTCGTGTATTAGTTCAGATAATGTTGCATGAGACAGATATACGATATTGGCATATTTTTCGTGCATATTGGCATATTTTACGTGCATATTTGCATATGCTGTTTGCATATTTTACGTGCATTAACATCCGCAGTCTAATGATAATTATAATAATTATATAGACTTAAAAAATGTTCTCGGTCGGTATTACATTAAAAGTTCAACCTCTACAATTACAATGATGTGATGTACCGTTTCTTTGCTATCGGTAAACGACAGAAACCAAGAATACGTTTGTGGATTACATAAGGTATTGTTTGTTGACACTTATTACGTAATGCAGGCAATGCTCATAAATATTAGAGTAGCGTCTTGTGTCACTGCGCTTTGCATTGAGATGATTACGTCGTAATTCCAGGAAAATCGCGCGTACCATTCTGGTATCTGTTGGGTAGATTCATTATTTAAGCATCCTTTAACATCATCTCGGGGAATATTTCCATCTGATCTGTTTGTTTACGTGAAAGTTTCAAACTACTTCTGAGATTCAGGTTGTTCACTCCTATGTATTTAATTCGAATCACGCGGCACGAACATTTACAACCAGAGACGGGCAACTCTTCAAACGAATGTTCTCGCAAAAAATACCACGATGGTGGATAAAAGAAAAACCAAATCGCAATTTTTGATGTAGCCGGAATTTTCAGTTCTTTTTGGAGAAATTATCACCCCCGATGCAGGATTGCGTGGACTACTTGTGGTAGAAAATAGACTTCCAGTCGAGCAGACGGTGTTCTCTATAGCGTCCCGTGAAGAACCCGTGAGAATACGAAAGTTGTAATCCTCGGGATCCAAATGGGAGTACATAAAACCTGGCAGGCGATCAGAGAGAACCCAGATGTTGCCATTTCGATCGATCTGAAACGAGAACGCATAAATGAAAACGGTTAAAGCAGAGGGTGTTTCATTGTCAGAAGTATGGATACTAGCTTAAGAAATTATACAGGGTGTCTCAGAACTGAGGGACAATCCGGAACATGCAATATCCTGATGCAAAAAGACATCGAAAAGTGCTTCACCGTTTTGGGATCCGAGATTTCGTTCTCGAGATTAAGAATAGTTGAATATTAGTGGTGGAACCTCCGGGCGCGAGATTCAAAGCCGAAACAGCTGACGCGGAACAGTGATCCTTGTACGCACACGCAGGAGGCACCCGTAGCACAGTGTTTCGCGTATATGGGCGTTCGGGACAAAACTCATAGCATCTAAACTAATCAGTTTTTGACCTAAGTACCCTAATACTTTTTTAAAGAGAATATAAAGATGCATCGATAGGTGTATAAAAATATGCAGTCCCGTTTAAAAAAATGAGGTGATCTTGATTTTTTATTGAATAAAAAGTTTTTTTATTAATTTTTACTTTTGCAATTTGTTGTCAACTGAATACTGACACACTTTTTTTGGAAATTTTTTTCGTCAGTGTCGCAGAAATACCTGAAAACCGTTGCGGTCGTTTTAAATATATGGATTTGGGAGACAAATATCATATCTTCGTACACATTCAAAATTTTTCTTGTATTAAGTTTGTAATTTTTATTATGTAGTACATAAAACATACAAAATAACATAAAAATGAAAACATTAATAAAAAAATTAAATAATAATAAAATGGAAAAATGTCTTTGTCATATAAAATCAGAATCAGACTCGGAACATGTATTTTGGTTTGTATCTGACGATTCGCAATAATTTGAATCATCTATCAAGTATTTTATTATGTCTGAGTTTTTTTCTTCTTCAATTTAATATGGTTTGCCCTATATTTTGATACGTGTGGATCAGAATTTATTAAAAGTACTTGGAACAAATCTTTATTAGTATTACTTCTGGAATTTTTCCTTGTGTGATGTTCTCGCAAGTATCTTATTTCCTTATGACGAGCTTCGTAGGCTTCTTTCGATAATTGGCCTATTGGTACTAAACTGTTTGATATAATATCTATTCCATGTATTAACAATTTGTGCATTGTAACAGACATATTGTACCATAGATAATTTGTTACGTAAATTTTTCTTGTTTTGTCAATTAATGTCTGAAGTTCTATTATGTTGATTTTCTGACCTGCCGAAATTACCCTCAATATAATCCCTAAATTGTATATTAGTTCATAGTTAACACCTGTTATGTCTGAACTAATTGTAGAATCTTTAAAAAATCTG
Source organism: Andrena bucephala (assembly GCA_947577245.1). Taxonomy (NCBI): domain Eukaryota; kingdom Metazoa; phylum Arthropoda; class Insecta; order Hymenoptera; family Andrenidae; genus Andrena; species Andrena bucephala. Next base: position 29,459,079 of record OX387716.1, on the reverse strand, counting down.
CGAGCAGTATTGCCGTCATTAGTGTTGCCAAATCCAACTTTCGGCATATCTATTAATAACCCCATTCTTTCTCGAAATTGGTCCTGAATTTGCTTTTTCTTTTCAGCGAAGAGCTTTTTGTTCTCTTCCCCCCTGGCTTGCCACTTTTTAAAAGGTAATCAATATGCAATATGAAGTATATTTTCAAAACATCTGATCCATAGATGAAGAGATGATAGCCCATATTGATACATCCCTTCATTTGGGGTTTTATTAAAAACTGCAGCAGTGTTCATTTCCGTTGGTTTTGCACCGCAGATATAGCAAACTTGAGTGGAATTTGTCTTCGATATGATATTGCATATGCTGCCATCTATCATTGTAAAACGTACGTCAAAAACAACAATGAGAATGTATCGCAAACGAAGCTAGGTCGAGGTGGCGCTCTGATCGGAGTGCGCAAGATGGCGTCTGAGCATGCGCGTGATGACGCCGTGACGTCAAACCAAACAACGCCAAGATGAGTTTGGCTTTGTGGCTTTGCGCTTGCGTCGATTTGTTTATAGTGTTTATTATTATAACCTTGAAATGATGCACGCACAAATCATGATATTTGGTTTGAAATAAAAAGGTAATAATAATAAACACTATAAACGAATCGACGCAAGCGCAAAGCCAAGCTCATCTTGGCGCAAATCGACGCAAGCGCAAAGCCAAGCTCATCTTGGCGCAAATCGACGCAAGCGCAAAGCCAAGCTCATCTTGGCGTTGATTGATTTGACGTCACGGCGTCATCTCGCGCATGCTCAGACGCCATCTTGCGCACTCCGATCAGAGCGCCACCTCGACCAAGTTTCGTTTGCGATACATTCTCATTACTGTAGCGTTCTTTTCGCCAATAGTAGTAGGGGTCAAATCTAATACTTCTTTTATAAAATTATCGTATTCCTGTTCAACTAAAGCTGACGATTCTTTGGTAAATAGGAACTTAAGAGGTCTGCATAACAACGTAGATGAGGGAGTTTCATTTTCCCATATTATACATTTTTCATCATTATCCTCCATATGAATGGGTACCATAGCTTCGAAAAACATAAATTCGTCTGTTAAAGGAGGATCTGTAAACTTTTGTTTGTACTGGCTATGCCCCGAACTTCCATCGAAGCCGCATTTCATTAAAAGTGTCACGGATTTAAAATTTCTATGTGGTATCATTTCAAGAATCGATGAAGCTGACTGATTCAACAGGTTTTGCAATTTTATTTCAGCACTAATTTCAGTGATTTTATATTCACTTGGTAAAAGTGATTCCTTATACTTTTTTATCTTCAAATAAGAAGGAAAAATCTCTGGGTGTAATGAATTCATTTTTCGACGTAAAAGTTTATATTGTCTAAATGACAACTTTAAATATAGACATAAAGCTAATGCCTCAATCATTGAAAAACTTTTATTGTGATGCGTTAATCTATTTGATACCTCAGCAGCAAACTGCAGTTCTGTACTTGATCGTGTTTTAAGTAAGTCAGCGACTTTACGTCTTTTAGATTTTTGAGTACATTGTGTGAAATCTTTAAGCGGTCTTCCTTTATTCGATGTGTAATTTTCGTTGCAAGCCACGTGGCATGTTCTTCATAAACTCTGGCATACATTCTATTGCAACTTTCGTATTTTCCTTTTATTTTACAATGAACAAATCTTGATATTTCGTTAATGCTTTTCTTAACACAATTAGGTGTGTCAGTAAACTTCAATTCTTCTTGAATGAATTTTATCTCAATGTCAGATATTATTAAATAATTATATTACATATAGTTCGTTTAGTCAATAATACATTACCATTCTTCGATTTATCACTCATATTCTGTTTTCTTTTACACTTTCTTCTACTTGTAAACACAGGTTGAGCAGTAAATCTATATGACTATAATACTACAATAATACTATGGAAATTAACTATTCCAAATTCATAGTTTAATAATAACAATTAATAATAATAAAAACTTTAACCATACGATAGACTATAACACTATGTATAACACTATATATTAAGTTAGAAAACTCGTGAAACTACTCCGCTGTGTATTGCCTGTGACTGCTTTTCCAGAAATGAATACAACATAGACGATGAACGAATGCCGATGCATTGTATAAACAAAATTTGAGAGTAACAGAATGTTTAGAATATCCGTCTTATCGCTTGACGAAACCGAACGAGTAGACCCTACGCTACGCGCCGGGCGTAGCACGCGCCTGAGCGGTGAACGTCTTAATGTATTGTAGTCTTTATTGTGTCCCCTAGGGGTTTACAATCCTCTTACACCGTTACATCTAACCAAAAACAAACAAAAAAAACCTTACGCACTAACTGCTCTTACTTCTACTTACACCTAAACTTAACCTACTCGCCCGCTCTCTCTCTCTCTCCCCCGCCTCGCACGCACGCCTCGCTCGCCCCCCCCCTCCTTTCCCTACCATCCGACCCCCGCTTCCGCTCGCCTCCTGTCGCTCTCAATCTTTACTCTTCCATTCCTCCACTCCACCCCCCCTCCTTTCTTCCATTCTCCTCATCCATTCCTCACCCCCTCCGTCGTCATTCAACACCTCCCTTACCACTTCCTGCCACCCCCTCCCGTCCCCCCAGTCCGCACACACCTCCCACACGTGCTCCCACGTCTCCTCCCCCCATCCACACACCCTGCACTTCCTCTCCTCCTCATCCCCCCAGTACTTCCCTCCTCTCATCTCATTCCCCAGCCTAAACCTTGCCACTCTCCTCCACCTGCTTTCACCCCACCCCCTCTTCAAATACCCTGGCACCCCCACCCCTTTTACCATTCCGTACCACCTATTGTATTTTGACTCCCTAATCCTTTCCCATCTTTTCGTCTCCTCTAACCTCCTCCCCCTACATACCAACTCTTCCCCCCTCAATTCTCCCTTTCCCCTCACCAATTCCACTTCCTCCACTGTCCACCCTTTCTCCTCAAAAAACCCCTTCCTTTCATTCTCCCATCCCCCCAACACCTTTCCCCTTCTCGCCCTACCTTTTATTTCTTCCCAACATTCCCTCGCCAATTCCCCCCTTGCCCCTCCTCCAACTTCCTCTCATATGTCCACGCCCTCATCCCTGCCCTTCCCCTCATCTTGTCCCGCTGCATTTCCTCCCTTACCATACAGTGTGTCCGCGGGAAAGCTAAACAGCCGGCTTCCTCCTAAACTATTGGAGATAAAAATATAAAAAAAATAGGGAATTGCATGGTTCGAGGGGGCAAATTAATTAGCGCGAACGAATTTTTTTATCGATTATTATTTTAAAAGATACGATGGTCAAGTTCGGTTTTTCAAATGGAACTATTTTTTTTGAACACCTGAGTTCATAGTGCGTTCCAAGACAAATTCAATAAGCTTTAATGTATACACTTTATTTTCACTGGTTTTTAAGATATTGCGCTTGCAAATTTACTGATTTTCACTGGAAGAAAACTGTCTGGTATAGCACGGACCGGGGACGGTCTTACTGGCTCCACGGGTGGCACTGCCTTTTGAAATAGATACCTACCTGCCAAAGGTCTACGCCAGGCCCAAAGGCTGGACAATTTTTTTCCGTCAGAAATGCTAGTTAGGTAGGTACATCTGCGGTATCGAGAAGCGCACCGTTACTTTTATTTCGCACTTGCTTCTAGGCTCGGATGGCCGGTTCTTTTGGGAGGGATGCAAGTTCGATTGGTTAGGTTAGGAGGAGTGAAAGTTGCTAGACTAAATTTCAATCATAGGGAGCAGATTGTATCAGAACCATTCGGATTTGCATTCCTCACAAACGGCTGCTCTCTTGAAGAGGCCCTCTTCACAGCAATGCCCACCTTCTCTCGCACGGAATACGTTAACGCTTGCTTTTGTTCTGATATTGAAGCTCGTGTTTATACTCGAGAGGACCACGCGTCGACAGCCGGCTACCCCTTTTCTTCCTGTGTCTCTCCACGAGCCGTGTTGACGGTGGATTGTAGGAGCGTAGATATCTGGATGCCAGTTATTGAATTCAGGAGACGATAGAAACATTTTATTACAAAACACACATGTACTATAATTAAAGTAAATCGTATTCCTCTCGGGCAGGAGTACTGATAATGATCGAACTTGCGCCCCACTTCGCGCAGACCAATTACACGGAGGGTAGTCGGGTCACACACTGCCCAAATGATACAGGGTAATTCTGGAGCAACGCCCGTCAAGGAGATGCGCTGGTACCCCGTGGCGAGGACAGACCTTCGCATTGCCTCACCCGATTTTTATGTTTTTTTTTCCGGAAAAAGGTACGTATCCTGGGCCGAACGTAGCGAATTGAGGTCGAGCCCCCGCAGTCGAGGGTGAAATATCCATTTGAGCGTATTAAGAAATTCTTTGCTTCGTCGTATCGAAAGGGAAGTGGTGCCAATGGATTCCTTATGTTTTTCTGACGAAAATCATACCAAATGTCATGCAAATAGGACTACTTTGACACAAGCTATTTGTATTCCCTATGTAAAAGTTGTCCGATTTACACGACATTTGTAATGATTTTCATCGGAAAACCCCAAGGAATCCATCGGCGACACTTCCATATCCATACGATAAGGAATAAAGAATTATTTTATTTCCTAACCAGATACAGGGCAATTCTGGAGCAACGCCCGTCAAGGAGATGCGGCGGCCTGCTACCCCGTGGCGAGGACAGTCCTTCGCTGTGCCTCACCCGATTTTTATGGCTTTTTCCGGAAAAAGGTACGAATCCTGGGCCGAACGTAGCGAATTGAGGTCGAGCCCCCGCAGTCGAGGGTGAAATATCCATTTGAGCGTATTAAGAAATTCTTTGCTTCGTCGTATCGAAAGGGAAGTGGTGCCAATGGATTCCTTATGTTTTTCTGACGAAAATCATACCAAATGTCATGCAAATCGGACTACTTTGACACAAGCTATTTGTATTCCCTATGTAAAAGTTGTCAGATTTACACGACATTTGTAATGATTTTCATCAGAAAACCCCAAGGAATCCATCGGCGACACTTCCATATCCATACGATAAGGAATAAAGAATTATTTTATTTCGTAACCAGATTTGAAATTCCAACGCGTGTTTATACTTGAGAGATAAGTATTTATACTCGAGAGATAAGGAATCCGTCTTTAATTTGAAAGGAGGACGATGCAGGCGAAACCACGCGCACTCAACGGTGTACCCCTTTTCTTACTGTGTCTCTCCACGAGGCGTATTGACGGTGGATAATGCTTTTCAATTCCTATATTTGGGGCATCTTTCTCGCGTGCGTCGGGACAAAAGCGAACTCAGAGCCAGACGAAAATTCATTCGCTCTTTACGATCGATAATTTATTATTTCTCCAAGAACGTTTCGACAATATCTGTTTGCCAAATTTGTAAAGGCCAATAAAAAACGTGGTGACATTGTCCAGTCTGAGTTAATCCGTATATTGTTCTATCGGTGGGTAGTGCGTACGATGACTTCGGTCCCGTACTATGTACCGTTGCCTACCGCCGACGCGCGGAAAATCCGCTCATAAACCGCGACTCTGGCAAGACACCGCGGCCGATCAGTCCGGTTAATTTTTGGTAACCAGATGTGGCATCCTCCACCTCTATTTCATGAGGGTAATTCTGGAGGTACGCCCGTCAGCCCGTGGCAAGGACAACACCCCGCAGTGCCCATCGAATTTTATGGCTTTCGACCCTCGAAGGGTTTGGAATACCATTAAGAAGTGAGAAATATTCAGGATTTCAAATGTTTGCTTCTTTTCTTCATCGTATCGAAGGGGAAGTGGCGCCAATGGATTCCTGGCGTTCCGTCGATTAAAATCGTACCAAATTTCATGTAAATCGGACTATTTTTAACCAAGTCAAGTCAGCTTGAAATGATATAAATCGATATTCCATGGAATTTCCTTCATTATGGTCCGAATAACGTCGTTCTTAGTGTCAGCTTCATCGACGAAACATAAGGAATCGGTAGGTGTCGCTTTCGCACAGATCTGGTGAGAAATGCGGAATTCGAAGATTTCTCACTTCTTAATAGGTACTCCAACCCCTTCGAGGGTCGAAAGTCATAACTTCGGAGAGACACCACGGGGGGTTGACTTCGTCACGGTTGCCAGGCGGATCAGGCGCACCGAGCCAAGCACCCTGTACGTCTCGCGTGCTTTTGTTTTGAAATTCCAACGCGTGTTTATACTCGAGAGATAAGGAATCCGTCTTTAATTTGAAAGGAGGACGATGCAGGCGGAACCACGCGCACTCAACGGTGTACCCCTTTCCTTACTGTGTCTCACCGCGAGACGTATTGGCACTTCTTTAGAGTAATTTCGTTTCCTACTCCATTGCCAGGGAAACATTCTTCAATGTAACATAGGAACGTCTTCTTTCTGTCATCGTGTGGACCAGAAGATTAATTTTCGTCACGGTCAGCGTTGAGGACATCCTTATAATTTATTTATATTGTAGCGGGGCACGGGTTATGGCCTGCCGAACGTAGAGAGTTTAGCTAGGGGGAAAGAAAAGTTCCACATCTGGTTCCCGTAAATTAAACACGCTGATCGGTCGGAGTGTTTAGCCCCTTGCTCGCGGTTTATGACTGAAATGTCCCGCGAGCCGGTGGCCAGGTACAACGGTACGTTCTGATCCGTAATTACTGAGGCGACCATCCACCAGCGCAGCACTACCTACATGTATTAACTCAGAGCGAAAGGTGTCCAAAGCCAAGAAGGCAACATGTTTTATTGCTTTCTAAGTAGAAACCAACAGATGTCGAAGAACTGTCCCTCGAAAATACTAAATTGCCAATCGTAAACATTAAATGAATTTCTTTTCATCCTCAACTAGCCTCTCTTTTGTCCCGTAAGACGGAATAAGCAGTATTTTATTTCGCATTTCCTTTTGCGTTCGGATGGTGAGGATGGGTTCCAGCTAGGAAATAGTGGGTGTTATAAATTTTTTTCGTTGATCATAAAAAATTTCCCCTTTGCATCTTTTAACCATTTACATGGATATTTCCAACCAATGAGGAAGAAGTTCTTTCCTTTCGAAACGACCAATAGCATCTTCTGACAAATTTTCCTCAGACTTAGCAAACAGTCTGTGGATCAGAAGTCATTAGACGTTGACAGTATCCACTAGTTCGTTGGCGCGAAGAGTTTTAACAATGTATCTCACTGTAAGGGATAAAGTAGAATTGGTGTTTTTACGCGGTGACGGATATTTATCATATCGTCAGGTCAGTGACAAGTTCAACGAACGACATCCGGATCGACCAAAACCAAGTGCGGCAACCGTAAGTCTTTATCTTCATTTAATGAAACACATACAGTTAAATATCGAATCTTTAACCCTTTTGCTACGGCGTCCCGGTCCGTGAGGACGCCGCTACCGACCGGGAGCCCGCGCCACGAGTGTACTCTTTTCGCTACGGCGCGGCGGTGTGTTCCGATCAAGCCGCAAGCGAGTGGATTGTTTAGAAATGAAACAGTGGATAACTGGACCAGACTAGTGTAAACCTAGCTTAATCGGCGTTCGTCTCTACGGGTTGTTTCGTGGATACCGGATACATCCGGCGTCCGTCCCTACGGGTCGTTTTATAGATGCCGGATATATTCGGCGTTAGGAGCGAAAGGGTTAACGCGACTTGGTAAAAAGAGTACAGTGAAAAGAAACTCTTTGGTACCGTGTAGAGGTGGAAAAACTAGTACAGGGTGATTCTGGAGCTATGCCCGTCAAAGGATGCGGCCTGGTACCACGTGGCGAGGACAACCCTCCGCAATGCCGCACCGATTTTTATGACTTTCTTCCTTGAAGGGGTTGAAGTGTCTATTAAAAAGTGAGAAATCTTCGACCTCCGCATTTCTCATCAGATCTTTGCGAAAACGAGGCCAATTGCTTCCTTATATTTCGAGGATGAAATCGACACCAAGAACGACGTAATTCGGACCATTATGATGGAAATTTCATGAAAAATTCACTTCCATAACCTCAAGCTAATTCCGTTAATAATATGTAGTCAGATTTACATGAGATTTGGTACGATCTTCATCGGAAAAATATAAGGATTCCATCGGTGTCATTTCCATATCGATAGGATGAAAAATAAAGAATTACTTAATTTCTGAAGCAGCTATGAATCCTCGGCCGGCCGTGGCGAATTGAGGTCGGCGTCCCACAGTCATGGGGTGAAAATGTGAAATATCCATTTCAACGTAGTTAGAAATTCTTTATTCTTTATCGTAACGATATGAAAGTGGCACCAATGGATTCCTTATATTTTTCCGGTGAAGATCGTACCAAATTTCATGTAAATTTGACTACATATAATTAACGTAATTAGCTTGAGGTTATGGAAGTGAATTTTTCATGGAATTTCCATCATTATGGTCCGAATTGCGTCGTTCTTGGTGTCGGTTTCATCCGCGAAATATAAGGAAGCAATTGGCCTCATTTTCGCAAAGATCTGATGAGAAATGCGGAGGTCGAAGATTTCTCACTTTTTAATAGACACTCCAACCCTTTCAAGGAAGAAAGCCATAAAATTCGGTGAAGCACTGCAGGGTATTGTCCTCGCCACGGGATACAGCCGATCCACGTGCCGTCAGATTCCACCTTTGGACGGGCGTAGCTCCAGAATCACCCAGTATCTGGAAAGAACGCTGATCTAATTGGTCACAATATGTAGAATTTCCTTCCGCAATGATCCTTTCACCACTGCACAGTACCTAATTTTACCCATGCACGCACGACGTATGGGCTGAACAATGAAGGCTCCCCCAAACCAACGCGAATATCGCGACGCGAAGCGGATCCACCGCGGTTCAGCAGTTTCTTATACGTGGCGGCTTATAGGCAGCCTTATCTGATCCGCGTCGAATCCACTCCGCGCCGCGATATTCGCGTTGGTTTGGGGGAGGCTTGAAAGGGTTAAATATCCAGTTTTGCCTTGTTTGTATGAATTAAATGCGTTTACATGAAATCGGTATGTTTTCAGATAAAAAAGCTTTGCGACCTCTTTGAAGCCACTGGGAGTGTACACCCCATTAAAAAGACTATACCTGTAGTCACAGAAGAGCAGGAGATAGATGTTGTGGCTGCATTCCATGCCAATCCGCGGGCGTCAGTACGGCAAGTTGCGGAGAATTACAATTTGTCGAAATCAACCGTTCATAAAATCGTTAAGAAAAATGGTCTGAAGCCGTACAAGCCGACCACACAGCACAAGCTATTTGGTAGAGATTATGGACCACGGATCGAATTTTCGCTGTCGATATTGCAGCAACTCGGAGATGATCCCGATTTTGTGAGAAACGTCATGATAACGGACGAATGTATATTTAAGACAAATGGCATGACATGCCATCAAAATTCAAGAATGTGGGCAGCGGAGAACCCACATTGGATACGAGAAGCCAATAACCAGTACCGCCAGTCAGTTTTAGTATGGTGTGGTATTCACAACAGAAAAATATATGGACCGTATATTTTCGATGGAAGTGTAACGGGAGCAGTATATTTAGAAATGGTGAAAAATTATGTGGGAGATATTTTGCATAATATGCCACTGGCAGAAAGACGTAATTTCTGGTTTCAACAAGATGGTGCTCCAGCACATTACGCAAATATAGTTACGGAATGGCTGAACGCAATATTTGCCAACCGCTGGATCGGTCGCAATGGAGCAATCGCTTGGCCACCGAGATCCCCGGACCTCTCGGCGTGTGATTTCTTCTTATGGGGATACATTAAACAGTTAGTCTTTCAAACCCCTGTCGAAAATACAAACGACCTAACAGAAAGAATCATACAGGCTTGCAATAATATTCCACCAGATATGCTAATTAAAGTAGAGTCACAATTTTCAAAAAGAATCCAAAATTGTATCCTCAATGATGGAGGACACGTCGAGGGGCAACCGGCCTAAAGGCCGGGTTTGCAATCCGGTAAATCGGTTAAAAGTTTTTTTTATCACTGATAACGTAGTAGATATCTACGGAATTAATGAACGCATATATACGCTACATTGCTATACATAATTTATCGGTAATTCGAGAAATTATGTATAGCAATGTGGCGCATATATGCGTTCATTAATTCCGTCGATATCTACTATGTTATCAATGATAAAAAAACTTTTAACCGATTTACCGGATTGCAATCCCTAATGCTGTGCCCATAAAACCTCGAACGGTCCATTGCTTGGGAAATGATGAGTTCAGCCATCGCTGCAGCACGGTCTTGTTGAAATCATAAATTTTGCGCTTCAGCATGTGGCATGTCGTGTAAAATATCATTCACATAATTATCCAGAAATTTTAAATATATCGCTCCTATTACATTTCCTTCGAAACAATTGGGTCCATATATTTTTCGATTGTAAATACCACACCACATTAAAACCGAGTCGCGGTTATTATCTTCTCGTACCCAATGTAGATGAATTTTGATGGCATGTCATGCCCTTCGTATAAAATATAGGTACATTCGTCCGTTATCATTAAGTTTCGTACAAACTGTGCATCGCTCCGATTTTGTGCAGTATCCGCATCGCAACTTCAATCCGTGGTCAAAAATCTCAATCAAATAGTTTATGCGGTGAAATCGGCTAATACGGATCCGGACTATTTTTCTTTATGAATTTATGAACTGTCGGTGTTGAGTCGCCCATCTGAATGGAAAGCACAGCCGTGCTGGACGCATTGTCGGACCTCAGCGAATGGTCACATGTATGTGTCCTTCCTCGCCGCGTGTAAAGATTGTCATGCTGCTCCACCGACGCTCTACATAAATTGGTCCTTCGAGCCGAATCTCGTGCTACGAGGGCCTTGATCCACATCCATACAGCCAGAGGGGATTCAGCTGCACAGGAGTGTGGCATCCTGCATCTTCGCCAATCCAGTCTGGAGACAGCAGCGCGCAGGGCGCTGTACCTAACGCAAGAACCGACGAATTCGACAATGTCAGCAGAGCACTTCATTCGCCAGGGGCAACATCCAGGTCAACGCATCAGCCAACGCCACAAGGGCTGCTGAGCATCATCCACGACGACGGAAAGCGTGAAGGAAGCGCCGTCCGTCCACGGGAATCAATTCGTCCTCAATTCGCGCCCTATAACACCAATGTCGTGCGACCCAAACGTCCTGACTGCGCTCACCCCTCCGCACTTCCTCATTGGCGCCCCGTTGACAAGTATTCCCGATTACGATTTATCCACGGTGCCGATCGGGCGTTTATCAGCCTGACGGTTCGCAAGAAGTGGCACACAGATCAGGCCCGGGACCACGCGCGGAGAGTACCAGCGCTGCGTGAAGCGCATCGCGCCGCTTCTGATAGATACGTAATCTCTTTATTGTACATGAAGTTCAATCGCGGCGTCACCCATGTATATACGCCCAATGTTTTATTCTTAGACATAAACTCCTAGTTCATAAGTTGCAACCTACCGTCACAATGTTGCGTTAATTTGATCTTTTGCGTGTTTGCAATCGGCGCCAAGCCTCCGTACCGCACCTACGCGCTCCATTCTGTTCAACGAGATTGTTCAAGGGGGACGGCATGTTGAGTCGCCCACCTGAATGGGAACCACTGCCGTACTGGACGCATTGTCGGACCTCAGCGAATGGTCACATGTATGTGTCCTTCCGCGCCGCGTGTAAAGGTTGTCATGGTGCTCGCCGAAAAACAACCGAAGGCGAGTGCGAGCGTGCATGGCGCCTCAAGCAGGAGACACCGCACAGTGGTCCCAAATCGCCAAAAGCTGGCCAAAATTCAATTTTCGAAGTATACATATAGCAGCTTTTTGCTATTATAGCAGATTTGTTGTATATATATCAGTGCATCAAGTGCCGCTTGAATTTCTTAAATATATTGATTGGTTATTGAGAGATAGGCTGTCAAAGTTGACGAAATTTCATGCTCCTTAATGTCTTGAAAATGGGAGCATGTTTAATGTGTCAGAGAAAATTTATCTGAAAAGATCCATATGTGCAACAGTTTACCATTAAAGTAGACGTTATAAACATAAACTTTCCACAGAAACAAAGTGAAATATCTTTGAATTTGCCCTTGTAATTCCCTTCTCAATGTCTCATAACTCTAAGTCATGTTTTAAACAAATGGAAGGAAAACAGAGATGAGTGTCACCGAGTGTCACGCTGTAACAAGTTTCTTGATATAAAGTAACATGTCAAGTATGATATCCAATTGCGAAAATTTGCGGAAATTTGCGGTTTTTTAAGATATTTAAATTTAAAGTGCGAAGTAGGGGTATCAACGCTATCTACACTCTGTCCCACCAGAGCGTATTGATGATATCTCTGCAAAATTTAATATATGTGTAAAAAATGTAATATGAGATAAAAAATTTATCGAAAACACTAGTTTGATCTTACTTCATAATGGGTCCAAGATTATAACTTGACAATGTTTCGGTTTGAAGCGTCCAGTTCAATACAGGAAGACCACTTCCAAAAGATCTGCTTTTTTCAATGATTTAAACAAAAGTAACACTCTATTAGCCAATGATAGAAGAAGGATATTCCCCCAGATGTGTTCGAAATGGTTTCGGATACCGAAGAAATAATGTATTTAGTTCAGAGGAAAGCACATCCGATTCTGATGATTCTGAATGAGAATATAAATAAAGACAGATTAGTATATGAATAAAACAGCATTCTTTATTTTCAACAACACTTATAATCCATTATTCCCTTTTATTATTTTCGACGATATATTAGACCTACGTGATCTATTTAACGTAGAAATGGAGTTTGTCACTGAAGTCCGAAAAAATTTTCAAAAACGTTTGGAAATTAACATCGTTATATTAAATTCGATATTCTAATTATATAATTTTAGTAAAAAATCGAAGAATCCATTTTCACAAAAATTAAAACCAACGTTAACACCAGTAATATTAGATTCGCCATTTAGTTTTTTGGAATTTTGAACACAGATTCGTAGTCAGTAACCTCAAACACCTAAGTATACCAAGTTTCGCCCAATATGATGTGTTTCTGATATACGCGTCCGCCATATTGGATTCGCCATTTTGTTTTAAAAAATTTGAAGATCAGAGTCGTAGTCAGCGACCTGAAAAACGTCAGGATATCAATTTTCGTGCAGATCTGTCAATTTTTTAATATGCACGTCCGCCATATTGGATTCGCCATTTTGTTTTAAATAAATTTGAATTTCAGATTCCTAATCAGCGACCCTAAAAACCCCCGAGCACCGATTTCTGACTAAATTGAAGTACGTTTTGATGGGTTTGCCGCTTTTTAACGATTTGGGACCACTGTGCACCGTCTCTTCGTCTCGTGACGCCTGCCCGAGCGGCCGCAGAACAAGCCTATCTTATATTACAATAAAGTTTCAAGTTCGTACACAGTCGAAACAATTTCACTTGGCGAACAACTATTTTCAATACGTCGGCCGTCTCATTAATTTGAAAGGCGACACCCTAAGAGCGACCGACGCTCTACAGTCGATGTGATAAGGCAATTGGTGTGGACATTTTTCCGCTATTGTGCGAACTGCTGTTGTCGGGTTCACATGAAACGCAACCACGTCTACTTGGTAGTTGCTTCAAAAAGCTCACAAATATGTTTTATGTAAAAACATATCGATTTCATATAAATGCATTAAATCTATTAAAAAAGACAAAACTGGATATTTAACCCTTTCATCGTTGAGCCCATACGTCGTGCGAGCAAGGGTAAAACTAAGTACTGTGCCGAGGATGGTTAAAATATGCAAATAAGAAATTATTATGATCAAAGAAAAAATTTATAACACCCACTATTTCCTAGCTGGAACCTAACAACCGGCCATTCGAGCGTAGAAAGAAGTGCGATATAAAAGACTATTGAAGTTGAAAATTGAGTCATATTCTCCTACTTCCCCTTAGTACAGGTACAGGATGATTCTGGAGCAACGTCCGCCAAAGGATGCAGCCTGGTACCCCGTGGCGAGGACAAAACGCCGCAGTGCGTCACCGAATTTTATGGCTTTCGATCCCCGAAGGGTTTGGAATACATACCATTAAGAAGTGAGAACTGTTCAGGATTTCAAATGTTTGCTTATTTTCTTCATCGCATCGAAGGGGAAGTGGCGCCAATGGCTTCCTGGCGTTCCGTCGATTAAAATCATACCAAATATCATGCAAATCGGACTATTTTGACACAAGCTATTTGTATTCCTTATGAAAGAGTTGTCCGATTTACACGATATTTGGCATGATTTTCATCGGAAAACCCCAAGGAATCCATCGACGACACTTCCATATCCATACGATAAAGAATAAAGTATTATTTTATTTCCTAAACAGATACAGGGTAATTATGGAGCAACGCCCGTCAAGGAGATGCAGCCTGATACCCCGTGACGAGGTCAACCCCCCGTGGTGTCTCTCCGAAGTTATGACTTTCGACCCTCGAAGGGGTTGGAGTACCTATTAATAAGTGAGAAATCTTCGAATTCCGCATTTCTCATCAGATCTGTACGAAAGCGACGTCAATGGATTCCTGGCGTCCCGTCGATTAGAATCATACCAAACATCATGCAAATCGGACTACTTTGACACAAGCTATTTGTATTCCTTATGTAAAAATAGTCCGATTTTCATGATGTTTGGCATGATTTTAATCGGGAGAACGCCCGGAATCCATTGGCGTCACTTCCCCTTCGATACGATGAAGAAAAGAGTTTCTTAATACGCCCAAATGGATAATTCACCCTCGACTGCGGAGGGTCGACTTCAATTCGTTACGTTCGGCCCAGGATTCGTACCTTTTTCCGAAAAGAGCCATAAAATTCTATGGGCACTGCGGGGTGTTGTCCTCGCCACGGGGTGACGGGCGCAGCACCAGAATCAGCCTGTACCTACCTTTTTATGAAATAAAACAATTTGTTATTCCTTATCGTATGGATATGGAAGTGTCGCCGATGGATTCCTTGGGGTTTTCCGATGAAAATCATTACAAATGTCGTGTAAATCGGACAACTTTTACATAGGGAATACAAATAGCTTGTGTCAAAGTAGTCCGATTTGCATGACATTTGGTATGATTTTCGTCAGAAAAACATAAGGAATCCATTGGCACCACTTCCCTTTCGATACGACGAAGTAAAGAATTTCTTAATACGCTCAAATGGATATTTCACCCTCGACTGCGGGGGCTCGACCTCAATTCGCTACGTTCGGCCCAGGATTCGTACCTTTTTCCGGAAAAAGCCATAAAAATCGGGTGAGGCACAGCGAAGGTCTGTCCTCGCCACGGGGTGCCAGCGCATCTCCTTGACGGGCGTTGCTCCAGAATTACCCTGTATCATTTGGGCAGTGTGTGACCCGACTACTCTCCGTGTAATTGGTCTGCGCGAAGTGGGGCGCAAGTTCGATCATTATCAGTACTCCTGCCCGAGAGGAATACGATTTACTTTAATTATAGTACATGTGTGTTTTGTAATAAAATGTTTCTAACGTCTCCTGAATTCAATAACTGGCATCCAGATATCTACGCTCCTACAATCCACCGTCAGCACGGCTCGTGGAGAGACACAGGAAGAAAAGGGGTAGCCCGCTGTCGACGCGTGGTCCTCTCGAGTATAAACACGAGCTTCAATATCAGAAGAAAAGCAAGCGTTAACGTATTCCGTGCGAGAGATGGTGGGCATTGCTGTGAAGAGGGCCTCTTCAAGAGAGCAGCCGTTTGTGAGGAATGCAAATCCGAATGGTTCTGATACAATCTGCTCCCTATGATTGAAATTTAGTCTAGCAACTTTCACTCCTCCTAACCTAACCAATCGAACTTGCATCCCTCCCAAAAGAACCGGCCATCCGAGCGTAGAAGCAAGTGCGAAATAAATATACCGCAGATGTACCTACCTAAGTAGCATTTCTGACGGAAAAAAATTGTCCAGCCTTTGGGCCTGGCGTAGACCTTTGGCAGGTAGGTATCTATTTCAAAAGGCAGTGTCACCCGTGGAACCAGTAAGACCGTCCCCGGTCCGTGCTATACCAGACAATTTTCTTCCAGTGAAAATCAGTAAATTTGCAAGCGCAATATCTTAAAAACCAGTGAAAATAAAGTGTATACATTAAAGCTTATTGAATTTGTCTTGGAACGCACTATCAACTCAGGTGTTCAAAAAAAATAGTTCCATTTGAAAAACCGAACTTGACCATCGTATCTTTTAAAATAATAATCGATAAAAAAATTCGTTCGCGCTAATTAATTTGCCCCCTCGAACCATGCAATTCCCTATTTTTTTTATATTTTTATCTCCAATAGTTTAGGAGGAAGCCGGCTGTTTAGCTTTCCCGCGCACACACTGTATATCCCGGGGTGCATGTGAACGTCTTAATGATTTCGGCTATTTTTTCAGTTTCGGGCAAATTCGGGCAGTTGAAATTGACGCTAATATAAAGTTTAATGTTCCCTCAATTAATATAGAAAAAATCAGAGAGGTACTTTTTGATACTTTTTTTAAAACTCAAGTCAAATATAGTAAACATTTAACATAAAAATATGTACAAATTGTTGATGTTCCATAAAAGTTTTGCGGCAGGTGGGAAGGTCATATAATACTCAACATAACTTATATAAATCAAATTAATCAGATAAACATTCGGCAAATAGCACGTGTTTGAAGAAACGCACCGAATATTTGAATAAATTTCAAGCATCACTTTTAACAACAAATTGGTAAATCCAGCAGAAATGATGGGTAACATTAAAAACCACGTTCCTTTATTAACATTTTAAGATACAAGAATTTGTGGATCGAACACTTTAGATTCTTGACTTTTGATCATTACGCGAAACACTGTGCGTAGATTCAAACCGATGTAGACACACACACGCAGTAAAATCCGACCGCACAGGTTCAAACCGTGAAAATGGGTTAGTGGTACTATCCTTAGAGCATATATTACTGGAGGTCTCATTACCTTATGTCTCCTGTCGAGCCAGTTGGCGACTAACATCATGCGAGAGAGAAAGATATGTGCGAGCTGATGCGAGTGAAAGCTGTACACCGGCGCATGTGCATTGCGAGCGATTGTGATTCTCCGTTCTACCTCTCTCGCTCGCACAATCGAGAAAGTATCTCTTTCTCTCTCACATGATGTTGGCGACAATTTCGAGCTCTCAATGAGACCTCCATATACAGGGTGTCCCAAAAGTGCTGCGGTTCCTTGAAGAGGGTGATTCAGGGGGTGATTGCAAACAACTTTTTCCTTTGCGAAAATTCTCTCCGAGGTTTCGTTAACGAGATAATAACAAAAAGCACCGACCAATCAGAGCGCGAGCTTTCTGCTGGAGCTCCCGCGCTAGCGTGGCCGCGCGCCGAGCCGCGCTGCGACTACGAACAAGCAAAGCGGCATGCACCTTAGGAAATTGCGTAGAATGGCAAGTGAAAAAGACGTAACAAAAAAATCGAAACTTTTGCCATGGTTTGTTTGCCATTTGAAGTGAACAATCAAAAAAGGATAAATGGATGAAAATCACGGGTAACGTAAAAAGAATAATACACAGTTGTTTTTTTTGGACGAATCGAAAATAATAATTATTTGGAGTGAGAGGATAAGGAACACGTAAATTTCCTTTTTTAATAACGTACAAACGAAAAGGTAATGCAACAGGGAACGTGTTGTTCCTACGTTTATAAATCCGTTTAAAAACTGCGAAGAAAAATTTGCGTACGGAAATTTGGAGAATTATCGCCGGAAATAAGCCATAGCCTGCGTTAGGCTTAAAAAATAATAGTTGCCAATAATGTAACTAAAACTCACCCTTGTCGAAAATTCACCTGCAACTTGAAAACTTGTGTCACTGGGTCACTGAACCGATCCTGGTCATCGATGGACGAGCCCAGTGCACAACTGATCCCAGGTATACGACACTACCCAAAGTTAAGGGTCGCAATGTCAGGTGCGTCCAGGTAAATGTACCGAATATTCACTTCACTGCACGGCTACTAACACTGATCACTTTATTTACTTTTCATGGAACGTGTTGTTCCTACGTTTTAAAAATTGGTGACCCCGAAGGGGGCCGATTGTTGTTAATTGATGAGTTGCTCCACATGGCGACCGTCATTATCCACGCATACTTCAGCGCGGAGAAATATTTGTCTTTGGACGCCCCGTAATGTTTGCGGCGTTATGTTTTCCACCTCTGCGTGGATAAGCGCAATTGCTTCCTCAGGCGTGTCCACCGGCTGACGATACACCTCATTCTGAAATGATTGTTGTACAACAAATACAAAATGTAAGTAAAAAAAATATATCTACTACAGGAATAAGTAAAGAGTAACAGCAATAATCAAATTACTTTCAGGTAGCCCCAGAAGGAAAAATCCAGCGGATTCATATCCGGTGACCGTGGGGGCCACGCAACGTGGGCCTCTTGCCCGCCGTGGCCGATCCACCTGTCCTGAAAGATTTCACCTAAATAAGCGCGGACAATATTGGCGAAATGTGGCCCAGCTCCGTCATGCTGGTAGTACATGTTCTGTCGGATCTCATATGGAATATCGTCCATAAGATTCGGCAGAACATGTTTTAAAAAATATTTATACGCTTGGGCCGTCCAGCCTGTCTGGCAGAATGTACGGCCCAAAGATAAATTCGCCACAAATGCCGGCCCATAGGTTGATCGACCAACGGACTTGTGCTGCACGTGGACGAAGCGCTAGAGGATTTTCGTCGCTCCACACATGCATATTGTGGGAATTGAAGCAACCTTCCCTGTTGAAAATTGCTTCATCCGTCCACAATACTATGTATGTGGTGAACGACGGATTCCTTAGCACATCTCCCAACAGCCACCTGGAATATTGAACCCGCTGGATGTAATCCCCGGCGTGCAAATGTTGCACCCGTACATATTTGTACGGATGCAACCTGCGATCCCTGAGGATTCGGTGTATCGTCGACACTAGAACAAAATGCAAAATCATCCACTATTAGATAACATTTTTTTCTCTTAATTAATAATTGCTGCAGTTATCTTGAACTGTGACTTACTTTAGGCGACGGCTCAAGATGCGCACACTGATCGTGGGGTCGGCTTCAACGGCGTCGAGGATTCTCTCGATGGTGCCCGGATTTCGCGCTGCTGCGGGTCTGCCCACCTCGCTGCCTCGCGGCATCATGGACCCCGTCGAGAATAGCCTCGACGCTAACCGACGAAATGTATCCTCGTTTGGCGTTTGGATAGCAGGATATTCTAGCGCAAATGCTCGCGCAGCAGCACTTGCATCCCCGTTGTTTCGGGCGTACACCCAGAACATCCTTTAGTATTCTTGGGCCGTGAACATTTCTGCAACGCGATTGCTAGCTGACCGACAGGATTTTTTCCAAGCAACTTCTGCTACCCCCAAGTAGCTTCTCTGGTTCCATTATGAGTTAACTTCCACCAGGCCAAGAGGCTTTAGGTAAAAAGAAGCCAGCAGATTTTCGGAACACACGTGTTTTGCAGAAGTGCAACGAACACTTTCACAAAAGCCCGCGCTCCGTCCTTCTACTGCCAATGTACCCATTGCTTCGAGATAAATCTAATCTATCCAATCTGTCCTGCAGCCCTCCCAAACGGCCACTGTCCTGAAGAGGCCCTCTTCACAGCAATATCTCCTCCCCAAGGCCCACCTTCTCTCGCACGGAATACGTCGACGCATGCTTTTGTTTTGAAATTCGAGCACGTGTTTATACTCGAGAGATAAGGGATCCGTCTTTAATTTGAGGGTAGGACGAAACAGGCGGGACTACGCGCAGTCAGCGGACTACCCCTTCTCTTCCTGTGTCTCTCCACAAGGCGTATTGATGTTGGATAATACTCTGTAATTTCTAGTTCTCCAAAATTAATCTGGCTGATCAGGCATAGCATTTCGCCAGGGTCGCGGTTTATGACCGTATTGTCCCGCCAGTTGGCGGTAGAGAACGGTTTCCTACAGTTTCGGATAATTTATGACTTAATTGGTTCCGCCTCGTAGCAGACGTGAACTCAGGGTTTCGGAAAGGGGAAACAGGAATGGTATGCATTTTCTTCTTTATAGCAACTCGAAGACTTTCTGCTTCTTTTCCCTTCGGACCTTTTCGAACCGATACACGTGGTGTCTGTTTTCTATCTCGAAGCAATGACTACATTGGCAGTAGAAGGACGGAGCGCGGGCTTGTGTGAAAGTGTTCGTTGCACTTCTGCAAAACACGTGTGTTCCGAAAATGTGCTGGCTTCTTTTTACCTAAAGCCTCTTGGCCTGGTGGGAGTTAACTCATAATGGAACCAGAGAAGCTACTTGGGGGTAGCGGAAGTTGCTTGGAAAAAATCCTGTCGGTCAGCTAGCAATCGCGTTGCAGAAATATTCACGGCCCAAGAATACTACAGGATGTTCTGGGTGTACGCCCGGAACAACGGGGACGCAAGTGCTGCTGCGCGAGCATTTGCGCTAGAATATCCTGCTATCCAAACGCCAAACGAGGATACATTTCGTCGGTTAGCGTCGAGGCTATTCTCGACGGGTCCATGATGCCGCGAGGCAGCGAGGTGGGCAGACCCGCAGCAGCGCGAAATCCGGGCACCATCGAGAGAATCCTCGACGCCTTTGAAGCCGACCCCACGATCAGTGTGCGCATCTTGAGCCGTCGCCTAAAGTAAGTCACAGTTCAAGATAACTGCAGCAATTATTAATCAAGAAAAAAAAATGTTATCTAATAGCGGATGTTTTTGCATTTTGTTCTAGTGTCGACGATACACCGAATCCTCAGGGATCGAAGGTTGTGTCCGTACAAATATGTACGGGTGCAACATTTGCACGCCGGGGATTACATCTAGCGGGTTCAATATTCCAGGTGGCTGTTGGGAGATGTGCTAAGGAATCCGTCGTTCACCACATACATAGTATTGTGGACGGATGAAGCAATTTTCAACAGGGAAGGTTGCTTCAATTCCCACAATATGCATGTGTGGAGCGACGAAAATCCTCTAGCGCTTCGTCCACGTGCAGCACAAGTCCGTTGGTCGATCAACCTATGGGCCAGCATTTGTGGCGAATTTATCGTTGGGCCGTACATTCTGCCAGACAGGCTGGACGGCCCAGCGTATAAATATTTTTTAAAACATGTTCTGCCGAATCTTATGGACGATATTCCATATGAGATCCGACAGAACATGTACTACCAGCATGACGGAGCTGGGCCACATTTCGCCAATATTGTCCGCGCTTATTTAGGTGAAATCTTTCAGGACAGGTGGATCGGCCACGGCGGGCAAGAGGCCCACGTTGCGTGGCCCCCACGGTCACCGGATATGAATCCGCTGGATTTTTTCTTCTGGGGCTACCTGAAAATAATTTGATTATTGCTGTTACTCTTTACTTATTCCTGTTGTTGATATTTTTTTCTTAGTTACGTTTTGTATTTGTTGTACAACAATCATTTCAGAATGAAGTGTATCGTCAGCCGGTGGACACGCCTGAGGAAGTAATTGCGCTTATCCACGCAGCGGTGGAAAACATAACGCCGCAAACATTACGGGGCGTCCAAAGACAACTAGTTCTCCGCGCTGAAGTATGCGTGGACAATGACGGTCGCCATGTGAAGCAACTCATCAATTAACTACAATCGGCCCCTTTCGGGGCCACCAATTTTTAAAACGTAGGAACAACACGTTCCATGAAAAGTAAATAAAGTGATCAGTGTTAGTAGCCGTGCAGTGAAGTGAATATTCGGTACATTGACCTGGACGCACCTGACATTGCGACCCTTAACTTTGGGTAGTGTCGTATACCTGGGATCAGTTGTGCACTGGGCTCGTCCATCGATGACCAGGATCGGTTCAGTGACCCAGTGACACAAGTTTTCAAGTTGCAGGTGAATTTTCGACAAGGGTGAGTTTTAGTTACATTATTGGCAACTATTATTTTTTAAGCCTAACGCAGGCTATGGCTTATTTCCGGCGATATTTCTCCAAATTTCCGTACGCAAATTTTTCTTCGTAGTTTTTAAACGGATTTATTCATTATCAACAACAGTGTTGGCCGTTATTGAACTACGGATTTTTATCACAATAACGAACTACGATCACTTTTCACTCGTTCCCTGTTGCATAACCTTTTCGTTTGTACGTTATTAAAAAAGGAAATTTACGTGTTCCTTATACTCTCACTCGAAATAATTATTATTTTCGATTCGTCCAAAAAAAACAACTGTGTATTATTCTTTTTACGTTACCCGTGATTTTCATCCATTTATCCTTTTTTGATTGTTCACTTCAAATGGCAAACAAACCATGGCAAAAGTTTCGATTTTTTTGTTACGTCTTTTTCATTTGCCATTCTACGCAATTTCCTTCGGTGCATGCCGTCTTGCTTGTTCGTTGTCGCAGCGCGGCTCGGCGCGCGGCCGCGCTAGCGCGGGAGCTCCAGCAGAAGGCTCGCGCTCTGATTGGTCGGTGCTTTTTGTTATTATCTCGTTAACGAATCCTCGGAGAGAATTTTCGCAAAGGAAAAAGTTGTTTGCAATCACCCCCTGAATCACCCCCTTCAAGGAACCGCAGCATTTTTGGGACACCCTGTATATGTATATTAGGGTGTATCGAAAAAAAAAGTGGTTGTAACGATTAAGCCTAGTGTGAAAAAGCTGTGGATCAACATTACTAAAACATGTGTAAAAGTTTAACTTAATCAGTTAATATCTTTTGTTCTGTCCAGAGGCTCAAAATCTCAAAGGCCAGAATATCAAAACTTTACCGAAATTATTGAGAAATACCGATCATTCTAAAAGCAACTTATTCCAAAAGATATTTGTGTCAAAACGATTCATAAGGACAAACTGCCGCAAAATATTCATCTCATGTCGTGCCAGCCTTCGAGAATGTAGGAATGGTTGAGGTTAAGAGAAGTTTGTAAAGAAAAAAGAAAAAGATTTCCCTACTCACGGCCGAGAAACCATTCAGTGTTTTTTTTTCAACTCTTCGCCCGCTTCTGTTTAATTTAGTGTTGCTTGAAAGCGACTCAGAATTCACCACCTGAAGGTGGTTGCACATCGAGTTCCACCCCCCCCCCCTACTCAACCAACCACCCATGAAGAACTAAAAAATGATGTCTTAAGTATTTATATGAAATCTGCTTTTTTATTGAATACAGGGAGTTCAACTCTTGCCTCCAGTGTGGCTCGAATATAGCCATCTCTTGCAACTTCTACACATACCTTTGAAGATGCCTCCGTGACAAGCTTTACGGTTCGCTCTACTGACTGCATGTGAGATGGGAACTTATAGTAGTCCCACTCAGTTGGTATAGGACTCGCTAGTGAGTTCTGCAGCTCATCAGAAAATATACGAGTTAGAACAGGAGGTGCGATGACCTTGCAAGAAGACCAATCTATCATGTAGACATAGTTCTTTGCCTGAAAATCCAATGGAGGCACACAGAACAGGCGTATAGGGCTAAAATCAACTGTAGTGGCTCTGGCCTCTATAATTTTACTAACTGCAGTTTTACGAATATCTGCTTTTTCGTCTGCCAGCATAAAAAGCAGCAGATTCTCCGGAGCTTTCGGATTCGTGGCTTTATTCGCAGGCTTCGGAAAGATAAATGCTACGGATGAAAAATTTATTCGACGCATTTATTTAAATAAAACCGTCGAATAAAATATTATCGTTATTTGTCGAATAAATTCTAATTGAATAAAAAAGTTATCGTCGGTGATAGTGCAAAACCGCGTATGAGCAGTTTGTAAATACCGTGGATCTGCAAAAGTAGCAAAATTGAGATTTCGCCCCCACGATTGCCAAGCGCTATCCGCTTTTTTTTAAAAGTCACACGATTGATGTTAGTATTTATTGCAAGGAATGCTAAAACTGTCTAAAAAATGTTCAGTCAAAGAAATCCCTTAAAATGGCTAAAACATTAATTTTTTTCTTCCTCCTGTAAAATCGGTAAAATGCAGATCCGCGGTATTTACAAACTGCTCATACGCGGTTTTGCACTATCACCGACGTTATCTGTGTTATTTACGTGTGACTCTTTTGTCCGCTCTCGCTCATTCTCGGATTCTCTCACTCTCGACCAAAAAATTCCAAAAAATTGTGGGGATAGTCGCCGGGCTCCTAACCAGGGATCGGCGGACTCCAGTTACCACTGATGGAGGGGGAAACACCTACAGGAGCGGTGGTTATGTGTGCATGACTGACGCAGGCGCAGTTCACGCACACATTACCACCGTTCCTGTAGGTGTTTCCCCCTCCATCAGCGGTAGCTGGAGTCCGTCGGTCCCTGCACACAACTACTACGCTAAGAATAAACAACAGCCATACGGCTTCGTTCAGGCGGAGTCGAGCAGCGTTCCCCTTACCCCACCATTCCCTTCGGGGGCCATGCAACTTCAACTGCCAATCCACGATCATCAGGTGGTGGTGGCTGATTTTTCCTCGCGCGCTGCTCGCGAAACTGAATTCACCGGCCAATATATCTGAAACGACTTTAGTGCGGTCGGATTCTACTGTGCGCGTGGGTCTGTATTGGTCTGCATCTATGCGTAACAGTAACCAATTTCAATATATCCTTCAGTATTATCCTGGAGAGTGACATTATTGTTAATACAACTTCGATTTACAGACATTCACAAAAATCTACATACTCTCTACAAATCGTCATATTTTAAAAAACAAAATTTTGTATAGTGTATAGTATACTAAACTGTTTATTAGTTACAGTTAGGAATATTTGAAGAAAATTAGATTATTTATCAAACTCGCGCATAAAAAAGCATGATTAGAAATAAAATACAATGTAACAGAATTTATATGGAGATGTTATATTATATATGTTGCAGCCGAAATCCGCGCGACAGCGGATCGGCGGATTTAAAGGTGCGTGCGAGAGCATGTAAACACGGTGACACACCGTCCGGTAAGACGGTTGGCAACGTCACGCGTTTTTGCCGGGTTTGCGCGTTGCGCGCTTCCAGGAATCCGGCAGTTAGTTGTTCGAACACCTGCTTATTGTCAACACGCTCTCGCACGCACGGATTACCGTTGTTCTTTGTCGCCCAGCGACCCCCGCTTTGAACAGCGTCTCTAAAACGGCTTCACGAGCCCTCGCGCCCAGCGCCTTGTACATAGTTGTACCTATCGTCGCTTCTTGTGAATTGCGTGTTTTGTGAGTCGTGTTTCATTCGTGCTGTATGTCTGTGGAGTGTTCGTCCGTCATTGTAACGACGCCCCGTGCCGAATAAATACGTGTTCGTTCTCCATCGCTGAGGTGCCTTCCTTCCCTGGCCATACCAGTGACTCTCCACACCGCCTCCTCAGGCAATCGATAAAACATTTGGTCCTTCGAGCCGGAGGAGTCTTGAAGAATGGCCTCAGCGAACCGGGATGGAGCCAACGAGAGCAGCCAGACGTCAGCTCCAAAATGGCAGTTACTGGTGAAGGAGATTCGTCTCCTCCTACAAGGGTCCGTTCGCCTCCTCGCCAACTTCAAAAAGATGGGGCGGGCGAAGTTCACGGAGGAAAACGCCGAGGATCGTCTGGCCAAGCTGAACGAGACGTGGGCCCGGTGCGAGGCCCTCAACCTCGAGCTGGAGCTCCTCCTCCCGGACGCCGAGAGGTCGGCGTGCCAGTTCGTCGCGCAGGAGGAGTTCGTCCGAGCCGAAGAAGAATATTGGGCTTCCCGGGACTTTCTCCGAGACGTCATTAAGTCCTTCCAAACGCCGCCTACGTCCGGATCGTCGGAGGGGACCAACGGCGGATACAGCCGTGGCCTTGCGCGCCTGCCACCCATCGCCCTGCCTAAATTCTCCGGTGAGTACACGGAGTGGCCGAGTTTCCGCGATTTGTTCACGTCGTTGGTCATCGGGAACGCAACGCTGAGTGACACGACGCGGCTGCAGTATCTGCACTCGGCGGTGGAGGGTCAGGCGGCCGAGACGATCGCTCATATTACGATCACCGAGGCCAATTTCGGCGCCGCGTGGGCCCTCATGACCCAAGAATTTGAAAACAAGCGAGCGATCGTGTCGGCACACCTGCGTGACCTCCTCACCCTGCCGCCGATGGCCGGTGCGTCGGCCGCGGAGTTGAAACGGTTGCGTGTCCCCACCAACCGGGCGCTCTCTCTCCTCGCCAACCTGGGCCGCCCCACCGAGCATTGGGATGATGTCATCGTCGCTCTGACGACAATGAAGCTCGATCCGGAGCTACTAGAGGAGTGGGAGCTCTCGCTTGGCGTCAGCACCGATCCCCCCTCTTACGCGGAGCTCGACAAATTCATGCGAACTCGGATTCAATCGCTCGATGCCGCGCGTCTCGCGAAGGAAGCCGCTACGCCCGATCGAGCCCAGGCCGGGAAATTGTCGCGCGGTTCGGCCGCTCGGGTCTGCACGACCAGCCCTGCGCCAGGCCCTGCGTCGAACGGGACGAAAGCCCACTGCCCTGTGTGTCGGGCGCGACACGCCTTGTATCGGTGCCCAGCGTTCAAAGCCCTCCGGCTAGAACAGCGCCGCGAACTCGCGGCCGTCAAGCGCGTTTGTTTTAACTGTCTCGCGCCCGGGCACATGGCCCCGTCGTGCCCCGTCGCAGCTAGCTGTTCGCGATGCAGCCGGCGGCACCACTCGCTGCTCCATCCACCGAACTCCGAAATGGCAAACGGTGCCGACGGGGCCGCCGAGGTCCCGTCGTCCGGCGGTGACCAACCCCCCGCGGCCGCGGTACATTCCATCGCGTCGCCCGCGAGCTCGGATGGAGCGCCAGTGTTGCTGGCCACCGCGATTGTCGGCGTTCGGTCATCGGGCGGCGACTTGCTGACCATCCGGGCCCTACTTGATCAGGGAGCTCAAGTGTCCCTCGTTTCGGAGTCCGTGGTACAGACGCTGCGACTTCCCCGGCATTCACACGTCACCAACCTCATCGGTGCCCTGGATGGCAAATTGGGGGCCTCGCAGGCGACGGTGCGATTGACCTTGTCGCCACCGACTGGAGCTCATCCGGCGGCCATCACGATCACCGCCCATGTCGTGCCGAGGGTGTCGTCGTACGTTCCCGACTGGACTCCGACCACACAGCGGAAGGACTTCGCCGGCTTGGACTTCGCGGATCCTGACCCGTCGGCCCGTCGCCCGATTGACCTGATCGTCGGCGCCGATTATGTCGGAGCCCTTCTGCTCCCCGGGCTGCGTCGCGGCACCCCCTCGGCCCTGATCGCCCAACAAACCATCTTCGGTTGGATTGTCTCCGGTCCGACCGGTCGTTCGCCCGCCGCCGGTGCGGTGCATCATGTGACGGCCCAGCCCGTGGCTGCGGAGGAGGACATTCCCGCGTTGCTGCGTAAGTTCTGGGAGGTCGAAGAGGTCAACACCCCGACGACCCTCGCCCCAGAGGACGCGCGTTGCGAGCAACATTTCGCGAGCACGCACTCGCGGGGGGCGGACGGTCGGTACATCGTGCGACTTCCCCTGAAGACCGGACATCCGCTCGATGTCGGCGACTCTCGGCCGCGCGCGACCGCGCTCTTGCGCTCCCTCGACCGGCGCCTCGCGAGGGACGCGCCGCTGGAGAAGTCCTATTATAAATTCCTCGCGGAATATGAAGCGCTCGGGCATATGGAGGAGGTCGCCGTTCGACAGAGGATCGACGCGCCTCCGCGCCTTGTATACCTGCCGCATCACGCCGTCATGAGAGGAACCCCCGGCGCGGACGCCAAATTACGCGTCGTTTTCAACGCGTCGAGTCCGACGTCGAACGGGACATCCCTCAACGACCATATGCTGGTCGGCCCGAAGCTGCAGCGCGACATTCTGGCCGTGCTTCTCCAGTGGCGCCTCCCTCGCTTCGCCCTCAAGGCCGACATCGAGAAGATGTACCGGCAAATCCTCGTGCATCCGAGCGACGCGAACCTCCAATGCATCCTGTGGCATCGTCGCCCCGATAGCGCGCCCACCACCTTTCGGCTCCGGACCGTTACTTACGGCACCGCCTCCGCGCCCTATCTCGCCCTACGGGTCTTGCAGCAGCTGGCCACCGACGAAGGGGGGCGATATCCGCGAGGGCGACGGATCCTCGAGACCCAATTTTACGTCGACGACGTCCTATTCGGGGCGGACGAGGTCTCGTCGGCGCTCGCGGATCGCGACGAGCTCTGCGCTTTGCTTGCGCGGGGAGGGTTCGTGTTGCGAAAATGGGCGGCCAATCACCCGTCCCTTCTTCCGGACTGTGCGACTTCGACCATCGAGTCGTCGGTCCCGTGTGCGCCCGAGGGCGCAGACCTCCAGTCGGTGCTGGGCATTCACTGGATTCCGCAAGCGGACGCGTTCCGCTATGTGATTGGCCCCCCATCCACCCCCGCGACGACGAAGCGCACCATCCTGTCGGTCGCGGCACGGCTGTACGACCCACTCGGTTGGATATCGCCCGCGGTGGTGGTCGCCAAAATATTATTGCAGGACCTGTGGATGCGGGGATCGGACTGGGATGCCCCGCTTCCGCTGGACATGCTGCGGGGATGGCAGGATCATGTCTCGTCCCTTCCCCTCCTGGAGTCGCTGCGCATCCCGCGTTGGTGCGGACACGACGGCTCCGCCGTCGTCTGTGAGCTGCACGGCTTCGCCGACGCGTCCTCCAGGGCATATGGCGCTGTCGTGTATTCCAGGATCGTTCGCCGACCCGGGGAAGCAGCGTACGTCACTCTCCTTGCTGCCAAGACGAAGGTCGCGCCGGTCCAGACGATGAGCATTCCGCGCCTTGAACTGAGTGCCGCCGTTCTCCTAACGCGTCTCCTCCTTCGCATCCAGTCCGAAGCCCTTTGGCCTATTTCGACGACGCACGCCTGGACGGATTCGCGGGTGGTGCTTGCGTGGCTACAGCGTCATCCGTCCCACTGGACCGTATTCGTCGCGAATCGCGTGTCGGAGATACAGTCCGCGCTGCCGGCAACCGCGTGGCGTCACGTACCGACGCGTGACAACCCGGCCGACTGCGCCTCGCGAGGGATGCACCCTCGTGAGTTGATCTTCCACGAGCTTTGGTGGAAGGGGCCGAAGTGGCTCCCGCTGGCGCCGTCGGCTTGGCCCACGTGTCCGGAGGACTCGCGACCGGTAGAGGAAGAAGTGCGTCGCACGGTGACCCACGTCACCGCAGCGCCCGCGCTCTGCCCGTTAGACCCGTTGCCGCACAGTGTCTCCTCATGGCCGCGACTCCTCCGGATCACGGCACGCGTACTGTCCGTTGCGCGACTGTGCCGTCGGGAGACCGCGGGGGGTGGGGGTTCGCGACTGTCGGAGGTGCAGCGAGCGCGTGTGTGGTGGCTTCGGTGGCTTCAGGGTACGACCTTCGCGGACGACATTGCCCGGATTCGAAATAGGGAACCAGTGCGAAGGGCCAGCCCACTCCGCCAGCTGGCCCCGTACGTGGACGAGGACGGCTTGATTCGCGTGGGGGGAAGGTTACAGCACGCCCCCCTCC
The DNA here is from genome assembly GCA_947577245.1 of Andrena bucephala. Lineage (NCBI taxonomy): Eukaryota > Metazoa > Arthropoda > Insecta > Hymenoptera > Andrenidae > Andrena > Andrena bucephala. The sequence continues at coordinate 29,429,619 of OX387716.1, read as the reverse complement.
CGTACGACGCGCGGCACCCGATCGTACTCCCGGCACACCACGTTGCGGACCTGATAATCAGGCACGCACACCTCAGGGCGATGCACGGTGGGCCCCAGCTCACCCTCAACGTCCTGAGGAATAATTATTGGGTGGTGCGCGCGCGGGAGTCAGTTCGCGCGATCGTGCACCGATGCACAGTCTGCGCCCGGTTCCGGGCCGCTGCCGGGACGCAAATCATGGCCGACCTCCCCGCTGCGCGAGTCTCGCCGTCCCGTCCCTTTGAAAACACCGGCGTGGATTACGCGGGCCCCATAATGGCGCGACCAGCGAAGGGTCGCGGTTACAAGGCCCATAAGGCATACATCGCCCTCTTCGTATGCATGTCGACGCGGGCCGTACACCTGGAGCTGGTGTCTGATTACACCACCGCGACCTTCCTCGCCGCGTTTCAGCGGTTCGTCTCCCGCCGCGGGCGCCCTCAGCGCGTGTACAGCGATAACGGCACGAACTTCAGAGGCGCCGCGCGGGATCTAGGCGCCGCGATCCGCGGCGCGGTGGGCTCGCCGGACCTCGCTGCATTCTCCGACCCCGAGAACATCGCGTGGAGTTTCATTCCCCCGGCCGCGCCACATTTCGGGGGATTGTGGGAAGCCGGCGTGAAGAGCGCGAAGCACCACCTGCACCGAGTTGTGCGTGATCACACCTTGTCGTACGAGGAGCTAGCGACGGTGCTCTGCATGGTCGAGGCGTGCCTCAACTCGCGCCCTCTCGTCCCCGCGCCGGGTGGCGACGACGACGACCTCGCTCTCACCCCAGCTCATTTCGTGACCGGCGCGCCTCCCTTGGCGCTGCCCCCGGTATCGTCGGCGACCGGTCCTGCGTCGCTTCGGACCCGGTGGGAGCTCGTCAAGCGGATGCGTGACCATTTTTGGAGGCGATGGCACGCGGACTACCTCCACTCCCTTCAGCCGCGACGTAAGTGGACCAGCCCAAAAAGAGGCCTCCGCGTCGGCGATGTCGTCGTCCTCAAAGGCGACGACTCTCCGCCGGCGCGATGGCGACTCGGCCGCATCTCGCGCGTCCACCCTGGTCCAGACGGTCGCGTTCGGGTGGTGACGGTGCGCACCGCACAGGGCGAATCACTGCGGCCGATCACTCGCGTCGTTCTTCTCCCGTGTGCCCCTGCGCCTGCTGACGAGACCGCGACGTGAACAATCTCTGTAATACCGTCGCCAGAAATGTAACGCGCCACTCCGGTCCACCTTACAGCGTCACTGTGTGTCACGGCGGGCGGACGCCCTGCGTCGGCGTCTGCCAAGATCGGCCCGGTTCGCCGGGCCGAGGCGGGCGGAATGTTGCAGCCGAAATCCGCGCGACAGCGGATCGGCGGATTTAAAGGTGCGTGCGAGAGCATGTAAACACGGTGACACACCGTCCGGTAAGACGGTTGGCAACGTCACGCGTTTTTGCCGGGTTTGCGCGTTGCGCGCTTCCAGGAATCCGGCAGTTAGTTGTTCGAACACCTGCTTATTGTCAACACGCTCTCGCACGCACGGATTACCGTTGTTCTTTGTCGCCCAGCGACCCCCGCTTTGAACAGCGTCTCTAAAACGGCTTCACGAGCCCTCGCGCCCAGCGCCTTGTACATAGTTGTACCTATCGTCGCTTCTTGTGAATTGCGTGTTTTGTGAGTCGTGTTTCATTCGTGCTGTATGTCTGTGGAGTGTTCGTCCGTCATTGTAACGACGCCCCGTGCCGAATAAATACGTGTTCGTTCTCCATCGCTGAGGTGCCTTCCTTCCCTGGCCATACCAGTGACTCTCCACACCGCCTCCTCAGGCAATCGATAAAACAATATAGATGCATTCAAATTTACAGAATTGGTTCTAATAAATATGCAATGAGCTATCTGGAGTGTCACAAAAGTTGAAAAAATAATGAAGATATTAAATCGTTTAATAAATAAGGTTACAAATATTTTGAAAAGATAATAATATACCTAGCTTTAAGTAGTTAATAATAAAATATTGATAAATATAAAGTACAATATCAAAAAAGATATTCCTGTATTTTCTGAAATTCGCGAAATGTACATCTGTCGATTTTTGTAAGTAACTGTCTGTAAATCGGATTAGTGTATCCAGGATAATATACTGAAATTGGTTACTGTTAAATTGTTTTATGCGACATATGTCGTATTTTCGCTTATCTTGGTCGAGAAAACTTCACCAGTGCATTAGTACTATTTTCAAAGAGATAGGATGAATATTATGAAAATTGAGATTTTCGTTATTGGACGATACTACATTGTAAAGGTAACGCGTGCGTCAGTCACCAAGACTTCAAGTCAGTAGCCGCCAGTCCTTTGCGTTCGGCGCTCGGCAGCTCGAATAAACACGCTCAACGCTGACGAAAGTTATTCGTAGCTTTATTCGATGGCGTCGAATAAAAGATAAATGCCACGGGTGAAAAACTTATTCGATGCTACGAATAAACCCTTTGAATAAAAAATGTATTTATTATTCGTCGGATAAATTCTCCGAATAATCTTATTTCTTCGTTCCTCTTCGAATAAAGATTACTTCGATTATTCATGGCTCGAATAACGAATATTTTTTTATATTTTTTATTCGTTACTAGCTTAATGTACCTACTCGACGTTGCCCGGGCTTCTCATATGTATTTATAACGGCAGCATTAATATTTTTAAATTAACTGGCGCCTTCATTAATTATTACGCAGTGCTTACTTACATATACTTCATTACCCATTGCGTACGTACATCACATCTGTATATAATCCTGACTCGCGCGCCAGGACCGCGCGATTGTCCTTTAATACGGCGGAGACTTTACGCGTATGTACAGTTTTCGAACGCACGCCTGAAGTGTACATTTCCAAATTGTGAGAAAAACTAATCAATTCTCGAAAAGTAGTCAGACTAAGCGGGTTCCAACGCAGGTCCTCTGAGGGGAGCGCGGGGGCGGGGGGAAGTGAGGGCGCGCGGGGGAGCGCGGCGGAGGGAAACATTGGCGCGGGGCCTGCGGGGAGAGGAAGACAGGTTGCGCGCGCACGAGCCGCGGAGTGGGGGAAGCCGCGATGATGGAGGGGATCAGTCCGGGCCGAGCCGCCGCGGAGACCTCTCCAGACCGGACTCACCGTCGGAAATTTTTTCAGGCCTGACCTAGGGAGGGGACAGCCCCTGAAAAAATTTCTGGGGCGGGTCCTGTCTGAAAAATCTTTTTTCAGACTCGATCCGTATGTGGTAAGGAGGATGATGGGTAAATAAAGCGGTGCAATGAAATACGTTAACAAATATATATATTGTTACAAAAGGCAGAGACAAAAGACAAAAGAGAATATATAAAGAATAAAAATATGTAATAAAAATAATAAAATAATAAAAATACCAAATATAACATAAAAAGCGTTGGGAGGGGGAAAAAAAATGAAAAAAAAATTACTGGGGATGCGATGATGGCGATGGTGGTGGTGACGGGGACGGTGGTGATGGTGGTGGTGACGGTGGTGATGGTGGTGATGGTGATGGTGGTGATGGTGGTGGTGATGGCGGTGCTGGCACATGGTATGGGGCCCACCTCAGCCCAGCCTGCAGGTTCCGCCGCCGCACGCGCAGATCTACTAGCTGATTGACCTCAGCTAGTAGATCGGCCCGCCACCCTGGGCGCCGCCACCATAACTCGTTACGGTTCTAGATCATAAACAGAAACGTTGATATAACATTGATACATTAAACATATTAAACACGAAGCACACAAAAACAATGCACTATATTAAACACGAAGCACACAAAAACAATGCATTACATACCTGTAGAATTGGCGGCGATGGGGGCGATGGAGGCGAGCCCCAATCCGCAGACCACGTAGGGGATGGAGGTGGTGAGCGCTAAAAGATAGAAACCCACGATATAATATCACCTGATTTAATTTCACATGGTATCAACGGTTAAACGCGATAAATGTCAAAATATTGTAAAGTACATACCTCGGGGTCACACTCTGGGGCAATCCTCGATAATCCCATTGGGGGTTTTTTTTTGATGCACAGATTTTTGTATGACAGTTTTTTTGTAGCACCTATGTCACTACTTCACTGTCACAGAGACAACTGGTCTCACTGCATCTCCAAGCTCCCGCATGTAAATTCATATCATGAAACTGAGAAGTGCGTAGCTTTGCAAAGTAAGATGTTGTTGTTCTCCACCTTTATTTTCCGCTGACAATCCTCTCCTTATTCACACGCATCTTCTTTCCCTTCTTCGTTTGCATCATTTCACTATACCATACCACTTTGATCGCGTATCAAACGTCTATCAAACATCTATCATACCAGAAACGTTGAATCTTAAAATTAGGTGGCGAGGAGGATGACAGATAAATGAAATGGTGAAATAATATGTTTAAGAAATTTTATTTTATCCTCACATCTTCTACAGTTTGATACAGTCGCGGATACATATAATTATGTTGTATCAGCAGAAGCTGTATCGAATGATTTTGTGCGTTAATTCGTCATACACATGAATCATGGAAAGAGAGGAGAGAAGGAAGACGGGTAAATAAAAGTGAGGCATTATATATGTTTATGATATATATTGTTACAAAAAATGTACTAATTGTACAATTTAACATTTGCTGCGAGCGGCGCCGACAATATCATTCATAGCACATGCCAGCAGTTCGCAATCGATAAGAGATTCACCATCGAAATATTCGCTGTCGCATATAGTTTTAGCGATGTGACACGAATCTAAAGTTTCACCAGCGGCATCATGCCGTTGTAACACGGTGACAAAATTTGAAAATTTCATATGAACAAGATGCGTATTTTCGGAAAGCTGCGAATACATGTGGTCGATACAACGCTCGAGATTGAATAAAAACTTCATAGTTTCTAATTTGAAATATAAAGACTTATTATGTAGCGACATCTTCACAATTCGCGAATTATACATTGTACAAAATTCTACCATCAATTCGTCAATCCGCAGTGGTGGTGATCCAATTAATTGTGCACGTTTTTCGATGTCTGTGCGTTTTTCCATTAGCGTTTTCCATGTTGGAAGATGCAACAACAATTGATTCCCACGATTGTCGCCAAGAACAATTTCCACCAGTGGTATAGATTGCACGCTGATGCCAATTTCCAGATATTTATACGATGTAGGCGTTAGCGCGTATCTTCTAACCATGATACGTGATGTTTGACGCGATCTAAGAGTCCGATCATGAAAAAATTACCGTTTGTCAGGAAAAACACATAAATAAATAAATAACGAATTACATCTTACATGTTAGATATAACGATGATATGGTATGGTATGAAAAAATTAAATCTTACATGTTAGATGTGTTCTTTCTACATGGCGATACATCATCCTGCATGATCGGAATGTAATAATTCATGCGTTCAACGTTTGCTTCGGCACTGGTATTGCACATTTTTCGAAGCACTGTGTATATATATATATATATATATATATATATATATGTCGAAAGTCACTGAGAGGTTCCAGAGCATTAATGTAATAGCGTGCGAGGAGCTGGCTTAAATAGTGGTGCTATGCACCACCTCTACCATCTACCCCTCCTCTTATTTCTCAGATATATTTTTATGATGTGAATACAATATAATACTTTGAGAAACGTCATATGCATGAATCATAGAATTATGCCGTGTTGACAGAAACTGTATCGAATGATTTGGAGTTTGCACACCATATAAGGTCATATCACATGATCGCATGTGATTTGAGTCCCACCCTCAAGGATAAAAGTCTCGACATGTGTTGAACGTAATATAATACTTTTGGGAACGTCGAATCTTAGAATTATGTGGAATCAGCAGAAACTGTGTCGAATGATCTTGCACACCAATTCGTCATACGCGTGAATCATGGAAAGAATTATGCTGTACCAGCAGAAACTGCAGAGAACCATATTAGGATGGATCATCGTTTCTTTTTTGCATTCGAAGGAGGGAGGTACGCCAAAAGAGTTAGACGGCGATATCAAATCGTGGCACCAACAATAAAAGCGCGCTCTCCAAACTGCGCAAAGCCTCCAATCACTGCAACGTGTTGCGAGGAAAATACACACTGCATTTACGATCATGGAAGAATTCGCGCAAGTAGAACGCCAATTATTGGATCAATCTGCGCGATTGATTTCCCGGGAAGAGTACCTCGCGTGGGAAGAACGGTGCAACGAATGTATCGAATCGTTGGAAGAACAGAGCCGCGTAAAACGCCCGCGATTATCGATTGGTGTTCGACAATCCGTGGTTGCTCGAATCGCGCGTCTCGAAGGATTAAAATATTCGTTGCGAGGACGTTTCGTGCGCGAAGGTGCCGGACATTCGAGCACAGGACTTTTGTGGCGCGAAATAGACGCTGCGTTCGATAGCCGCGTATTAACTGGTGCAGTGCTAAATTCAAACTACATCGAGCCGCGCAACTTCCTTCAAGATGCGGCGACCATTGTGCTGGAGCATGTGCGGGGCGCTTTGAGGAAACAGCGGAACCTCAAAGTGAACACAGTGTTCAACGGTGAATTTGTGGCGGGTGACAAGCATGGTTGCAAAAGCATCAACACCCGAAACACCTGAAGCACATCCGATTTACAGGAGTGGTATCAGCGATGCGTCGTCGAACCCACCCTGGCATCGTTGGAAGAGTTCCAAGAACGCGACAGCGGATGGGCATTGACGAGAATCCTCAACCTAACCGTCAATGTCAACAAGTACAATCCGCTGCGCGCGGGGTGCCACTACAAGTTGCCGCAGAATTTATTGTTGAAGAATGCAACAATTAGCGTACAATCCCCGGACAATGCATGCTTCGCGTGGGCAGTGGTCGCCGCTCTCCATCCTGCCGAACGAGACACCGTGCGCCCAAGTTCATACCCCGACTATGCGTCCGTATTAAATCTCCAGGGCATTGAGTTCCCGATGTCTCTGGGACATATCGGGAAGTTTGAACGGTTGAACGACATCTCCATCAACGTGTACAGCTTCGAGATGGAGATGGAGATGGAGAAGCCGAAGGGATCGACAGTCTTCCCCCTGCGTCTCACCAGCGAAAAGAGGGATCGACATGTAAACTTGCTCTACACGCCGAATCAAGAGCACGGTGATGTAGGGCATTTTGTGTGGATCAAGAACTTGTCCAGGCTGGTGAGCGCGCAGCTGAGCAAAAACAAAGTAAAGAAATTCATCTGCGATCGGTACGTATAGAAAACTTGTGAAATGTTAAAATGTCTCGCGGAAAAAAGAAAAGAAAAGAAAAAAAAAATTTTGTGTTTTTACAGATGTATGCACTACTTCGGATCTACCCAGAAGTTGGAGCTTCATACAGTGGACTGCGGCAAGATGAACGATTGCGCCATCCTGCTGCCCAGTGAAGGAAACAACTTGCTGAGTTTCAATAACCACGGTATGAAGGAGCGGCTCCCCTTCGTGGTGTATGCAGATCTCGAATGCATCATCGAGAAAACAGAGGACAGCCGCCAAATTGAAGACAAAAAATTACACACGTATCAACACCATAAAGTTCATAGCATTGCATATTATATGCATTGCTCGTATGATACATCGCTATCGACGTATCGATGTCGCCGCAACGCGGATTGTGTTTCATGGTTCATAGACGAACTAAAAAATTTTGCAAACTTCGCCAAACCCATCTTGTCTAGTAATGTTCCCATGCTTGATTTAACTCCTGAACAGTGGATGACATTTCGCGATGCAACACACTGTCATATTTGCGAAGAACCATTTGAGGCTAGTGATATACGAGTTCATGATCATTGCCATCTATCCGGACGGTTCAGAGGTCCAGCACATTCGGAGTGCAATTTAAATTATAAAAACGCGTTTTACATCCCCATAGTTTTCCATAATTTATCCGGCTACAATTCACATTTCATTATCGAGGAAATAGCTACCGCTTTTGAAGGTCACGTTGACGTATTGCCTATAACGAAAGAAAAGTATATTTCATTCACAAAAAATGTCGAAGATACGGCTGAATCAGACTCGCGAAATTATATTAAATTACGATTCATCGATTCGTACAAATTTCTCAATACCAGTCTCGACAAATTAGCATCTTTTCTGAGCACAGATCAATTAAAAATTTTACGATCCAAATTTGAAACATTATCCGCCGAAGATTTCAATTTATTGACGCGAAAGGGTGTCTTTCCATATGAATACCTTGATTGCGCGAACAAGCTGCAGGATCCATGCCTACCGCCGCGCGAATCATTCTACAGTTCGTTAACGGGTGAAACTGTATCCGAGACCGATTACACACATGCTGAGACTGTCTGACAGCGTTTCGAGATTAGTACCTTGGGCGAATACAGCGACATGTATTTGAAAACTGATGTCTTGTTATTGGCAGATATTTTTGAAAATTTTCGCGAAAGTTGCATCAAGAGCTACGGATTAGATTCAGCACATTATTATACTCTACCTGGTTTTACATGGGATGCAATGCTAAAACACACCAAAATTACATTTGAATTGCTCACAGACGTCGATATGGTCATGTTTATCGAACGTGGTATACGCGGGGGCTTAAGTCAATGTTCCGGAAGATACGCACATGCCAATAACAAGTACATGTCATCTTACGACGCATCGGAAGAGTCATCGTACTTGATGTACTTTGACGTGAACAATTTGTATGGATGGGCAATGTGTCAGCCTCTGCCATACGCTAAATTTCAATGGGTCGAAGATGTAAATTTTGACATATCTTCAATCGCCTCCGATTCGCCCACGGGATACATTCTTGAGGTAGATCTGGAATATCCGCAACGTCTGCACAACATTCATGCCGATCTACCGTTCTGTCCGACGCGTGCCAAACCACCTGGCAGCAGGCAGGACAAATTACTCGCGACGGTATATGATAAGCAGCGTTACGTTATTCATTATCGCAATCTGCAGCAGTGCACGCGTCACGGTCTTCGTATTGCAAAGATACACCGCGTGCTCCAATTCGCTCAATCTCCCTGGCTCCGCGATTACATCGAACTAAATACACGGTTTAGAACAGCTGCAACAAACGATTTTGAAAAAAATTTGTATAAATTGATGAACAACGCGGTATTCGGTAAGACTATGGAAAATGTGCGAAACCATGTGGATGTAAAACTTTTAACACATTGGGATGGGCGATATGGTGCGGAGGCAATGATCGCGAAACCGAATTTCCACAGCAGAAGTGTTTTTTCGGAAAATTTAATAGCTGTTGAATTGCGAAAACTCGAGGTGAAATTCAACAAACCGATATATGTGGGTATGTGCATTCTGGACATATCAAAAATTTGTTTGTATGAATTTCACCACGAGTACATGTCTCCCCTGCACGCTCAAAATTGTAAAATTCTATACACCGACACTGACAGCCTCATTTATCACATTCGATGCGACGATATCTATGAGTCCATGAAACATAATACCGATAGATTCGACACAAGCGATTATCCCATCAACAATGCATATAATATGCCGCGTGTAAATAAGAAGGTGCCAGGGCTGATGAAGGATGAAAATAACGGTGCGATAATGACCGAATTCGTAGGTCTTAGAGCGAAAAAGACGGCAAAAAAGATACGAAAAAGGCGAAAGGCGTCAAGACCAGCATCATAGCCAGAACGATAACTTTCGACAACTACGCGCAGTGTTTGCATAGGGAGATCGAAATGGTTCGCAGACAATCATGCATACGGTCTAAATTGCATAAAGTGTACACCATTTCGGAATCCAAAATCGCTCTAAGTCCGTACGACGACAAGCGGCATATCGTACCCGATTCGACCGACACTCTGCCCTGGGGACATTATAATATCCCATTGTAAAATAGAAATTATTGTACTTATTATAAATAGTGGAATTATCGTATAATATCAAATTGTTCACAAATGTATAGAAATTGCTCGCAACTGTATAGAAATTGTTCGCAACTGTATAGAAATTATTATATAGTGGAATTATTGCGTAATATAAAATTGTTCGCAACTGTATAGAAATTATTATTGTATTTATTAACTCATTCGCATAAATAGCAGGATTAATGTGTAAAAATAAAAAATTGTTTGCACATTTACATATGTATCAGTGTATTTATTGAACCATGTATTATTATTTTACAATACATTATTTTTTTTATTCAAGAATTGTGTGATTTATCAAAGCCCAGCCACTTGACGTACACCTTATCCCCCTTTCTACGCAACACTTTTTCCACTAGATACACATCAGGATCGGTGACGCGTTGCAGCTCGTGTTCGTAGAATCCTCCGGCAACAGGCTTTCCACAGGAATCGACCAGCAGATACGTCGCAGGATTAGTTGCCTGTACTTTGGCTATCTTGAACACATCCGTTGTCCAATTCGGTGTATAGCCTTTATCGAAGATGGTTTTAAATTTGCTTACGCGCACAAACTCGCCCAACTTGAATCTCGCTGGAGCAGCGATCTTTATGTTGCTGTACACGGTGGCTAGCAGCTTATCGGCGATCGCAGGGGTAACATCGCAAGGACGCATTCCGATGGTTCTATGCTTTCGTGCGTTATACTCTGCAAGTAGACGCGGTAGCGCATCAGTCCATCTGTAGGTTCCATTGAGTGTAAACATTTTCCACATATTGTTCTTCAAAGTTCGATTGAAACGTTCCACGACGGAGGCCTTCATCACCGAATACGTCGAATAATGATTAATGTCGTGCTTTGTAAAGAGTTTCTGCACATCGGCGTTGTAAAATTCTTTTCCTTGATCGGTTTGCAAATTTTTCGGATATCGATCTCTAAATATCTTTGCAAACGCTTTAGTCACCTCAGCACCACTTTTAGTCTTGAGCGGTAACGCCCACCCATACTTGCTCAGCACATCGATGACGGTGAGTATGTAGTGGTGACCCTGGTTGAATCGCGAGTATGGACGCATTTCTACAATGTCAGCTTGCCACAGATCATCGTATCCATGCACTATGACGCGCCTTCGTGGGAAATGTCTTCGAGCTGGAGCATGCAATTCCTCAACGAGTTGTCGTTTTTTGTGGCTATGGTTTTCTTTACTCTTGGATTTCGATAATGGTTGCATGTTTGATCGCAGAGGTGTCTTGGACACGAATGATGCGATAATTATCATGTACATGCATTATGTGCTTCCCGTCGGTTCCAGGAAATTCTGAACAAGTTGCTGCTCCGTAGTAAAAGCGGTTATAGCCTCTTTAACTTTACGAATTTCATTGTCCGGCTGTGGGATAGAATTCAACGCCTGCGATATATTTTGAACACTGTTTTGCAACGTCAGCATATGTTTCTGAAACACGACCAGCTTCCTCTCTAATTCTTCCTGCTGCTCTCTCAAAAATTTAATGCTCTTTTCCACGTATAGTTTATTGACGGCATCGGTGTCAGCCACCGGCTGAGCTACGCGTCGTATCTTGCGTGATTTTGCATCAAAATCGGCACCAACCACGCAAAGAGCGTTATCTCGCATGTAATTTCGAAGCACACCGTTCCATTTGTAATAGTCCATTCTAGCTGCTCCACTCTTCTCGAGCGATACCCCAAACTTGTTGATCGGCATCTCGATGCATACTATGCACATCATCGGGGTGCGGTTTAACTTATATAATGATACCTATCTCGCGGAGTTCCTCGTGAATAGATAGAATTTCAGGATCATGAGAATTGTTACCCGCCTGACGCGACGCTTCCAGCAAACGCAACCGATCCACCAGTTCGTTGGGATCGTCCCAGTGCACGTAATCAATCTTGTTATCGTTTACCACCATGGCTTGTGGTGTCTTTAGACCTTTCCCTGCTTTACTAGCCGATGCGCTAGGGAGTAGCGGTGCAATTACATGTTTGTACTTGTATCCCTTGTTGCTCAATGGGGGCTTTTTAGCGGCATGATTGCGTCTGTGGGCGTTTGTCGCCAGCAGTATACTTTTGTATTTTTTTTATCGGCATCGGTGCATACAATATCGTCAGGAATTCTCTTGAAAATCAATTCGTAAAGGCCGACTGTTCCTCTGTATTTTACACCATCTATGATTATATTGTCAGCCTTGTCTATATCGAAAGCCTTATCCCCAAGCATGGGTGTACTATCGTCAAAGTATACGCCGTACACATAGTCAATTGTTGTATTCTTATCACCACTTAGAATTGCGCTCATGTATTTTTGACCCAGCGGACCGAAATGGCTGCGAAACGTTTCTTGTCCCTCGGGTGTTTGGAGTTGTTGCCTAACAGATGTTGCCAACGGCTCGTTGGGACCAGTTTCGAAAACGTCATCATCAATGGTTGAGAGCGATTGTACATGAGGAATTGTTTTTATTGGCGTTGGTGGAACCGGAGAATCGTTTGACGTGGCATTCCATCGTTTCCGCTTCGATTGAACTGGTGTGGAGGTTACGGGTGAATATTCCGATAACGTGTGTGGTTTCCTCTTTGCCATGCATGGTGTGTTCCCTTTCGGATGAATTTTTGTTTTAGGCGTTAATGTTTCATTCTCTTCAACGTCTGTGCTCATCAACGATGATTTGTCAACTTCTGCGGCTGCGGTATTTTCCATAATATGTTTTAAGGGTTCTACGATAGGTTTGAAGTATCTCTCCAACGCGATATCTTCCTCCATCTTGCCAGTCTTCAAAGCCTGATGTTTCTTGCGAATGGCTTCGCTGGTTTTTGCAATTTCCTTCGCTATTCTCTCGCGATCCTTAATCTCCAGAGCATCGATATCAATCATTGTATCGCAGATGTTGCTTTCCCACCGACGTGTTGATGACAATTGATCATCTCACGGTATGGCAAACTCGTTAAATCCCTTTCTATAACGTCCATTGGACATCGCGCTATCCTTATCTATCACCGCGAAACCATACTCCCGTTGCCAACAATTACGACACAAAGCGTAGAAATCCTCGTAAGACATGTCAGTGTTTACGTGATCGTTGTACACATGTTTCAAGTTGGTACCATCCTGCTTAAACAGAATCAGCAGATTTGCATTGTCGCGTATAAGATGTTTAGGAATCTTTGCATACGTCTGACAGAGATAGAAACAGTCAACGTTCGAGTGGCGCCCCATTGCAAAGTACTCCCTTATCGTATCTTGGTTGTCGCATGCCACGTCATCAAAGATAAAAATAGAATTCGGAAGCGATTCGCTCGGTGGGATGACGTCACTGTTATTCGAAAACGTAAAGTAGCCAATTTCATCTATCGGAGTCAATAAATTCTCCAAATACTGATATTTCGGCTGTTGCAACGACTTGGAATACACGTACACGTTCTCAAAGCGGACGTCGTGTGGACTTTCCAACAAACTCACCAGCACGTTGGTCTTTCCACAATTTGATGGACCGCAAATTAGGCAGCGGATAGTGTTTGGTAGCATGCTACCATGTCTGCGTCTTGTTTTCGGGGACATCAGTTTCGATTTATCGTCAAAATTTATCACGCGTATCGTTACAGGTTGTCGCACGAATCGCATCCTCTCCGTGAACTGTGAAAAATGATTTTGCTACATCGAAGTGGCGGCGCACTCTATTTATAGGTCCGCGCCGAAACACGACTGCTCAGTATTCAAAATGCTTCTGATCCTGTCGGATAATTGTGATATTCGAGACCTAACCTCTGAGCAGTTGAAATACATACCAAAGATTATTCTACTGCGCGAGTTTGGCAGACACATTGAGCAGTTGTGGGACAGGCTCCCCGAGCATATAAAAGCCGATTCTGAGGTTCGGCAGCATCGTCGGTGCTTGGAACATTATAATCGCCCTTGGCAGCGAACGCATATCGACGGTCCAGCACCATTGATTAAAAACTGTAGCGAATGTCACCGACGAGAGAAAAGAAAGGCTGTGGTCTGTTAAATCGGGCGATAAACGCGCTACCTATCGAATTACATATTCCGGGATATCAGTTTTGCGGTCCAGTAACTCATCTGATAAAACGATTGGCTAGAGGTGACCAAGGCATCAATCCGTTGGACGCAGCGTGTCGCGAACACGATATTGCGTATTCGCGTAGCAACGACCTCGGCGAAAGGCACGCGGCAGATAAAGTTCTCGCTGATAAAGCGCGAAAACGCATCGTTGCGCAAGACTCGACTCTGGGTGAAAGAGGTGCTGCTACAGCTATTTGGGCAACTATGAAGGCCAAGACGAAAATCGGAATGGGGATGAAAACAAAAACAAAAACCCGTAAAAGGACCCCAAACAGAGCATCGCAAAAGCGGATTCTTCCGGTGGCAAAACGGGGTGGTATATTACCACTTCTCCCGCTGCTAGGTGTTCTCGGATCGTTAGCTGGTGGAGCGGCGGGGATCGCCAAGGCGGTAAATGATAATAAGGCGGCACAGCATCAGTTGCAGGAAATGCAACGCCATAATCTTTCCATGGAAGGTCGTGGACTTTATCTCGCACCATACAAGCGCGGACAGGGATTATCGAAACAAAAAAAAAAAAAAACGTCGAAAAGAAAAGAAAAATGCCCGCGGGTCTAACTACCGATGCACAATTGGAGGAGTTTGCAAAACGTATGCGTATTCTATTCTTTAGAGGTGTTTTTATGCGCAATGCACTACCAGTCGGAGGAGTACGTCGAAACGAGAGTGGTATCGTAAATTTGGACAATGCCGAGGGGCCGGGGACTCATTGGGTGGCATATGCGAAGAGAGGGTGCCGAGCTATATATTTCGACAGCTTTGGGAATCTTCGACCGCCTAAGGAATTGGTACAATATCTGGATAAAGATGCTGTGAAAATCGAATACAATCGAACGTCTTATCAGAAGTACAATCAGAGCAATTGTGGACAACTATGTCTACGCTTTCTACAAACGATCGACACCAAATTTAAGGATTGACTTCCACCACTATGCTTCAGTACTAGTCAAGCCGTGCAGCTCGGAATATGTCATTAACATTCACTCTAACCGGCAAGAGTAGCACCCTCGCGGTGAGCTACTTTCCACCCATAGATTTGAGCGATGATGATTACGAGCTTGGTCTAACAACCTTTGAAACTTATCATACAATACCGAATATCGACTGGAGCAACGATAAATTCTACTTCGCCTCAAACTATGGCATCAAAAACAGCATTGATACCACTCCTGAAATTATTAGGATTCCACACGGTTCCTACGAACTAGACGCCATTGCCAAGTATTTGAGGCAGCGATTACTCGAGCGGTATCCTAAAAATCTCGATGACCCCAGCAATGGTGACAACGATGCGTATCCTATAGTGTTGCGGCCCAACAACAACACCATGAAAAGCGAGCTGTACTGCTCGTTCACCGTAGATTTTACAAAGCGCAATAGCATTGGATCACTACTAGGCTTCTCGACGAATCGGGTATTAGAACCAGGGCGGTGGCACGAATCAGACGATCCAATTAATATCATGAATGTGAACATTATCCGCGTAGAATGTAGCGTGACCACTGGCGCGTACAACAATGGGAGACGTGTACATACGATACATGAATTTTCTCCGAGAGTTCCGCCAGGATATAATATATCGGAAACGCCTGCACAGATCATTTACCTTCCAATCACCGCACGGATCGTTACGGATCTAACGATACGCGTTGTGGATCAAGGCGGACGGTTGCTAGATTTTCGAGGTGAAGAGATTACCATCAGACTGCACGTGCGACGACGGCGATAATACGTGTGGTGTGAAAGAGATGCTTGTGTTGAACGACTCCAGAAACCTGTTTCTTCCAAGTGAAATTGTTTACAACTGCAACAGCTCTGATCACGCTAAAAAGAAGAGGCTCAGTGCTGCGAACATTGCATTTTTTAAATCATTGGGATTCATTGTGCGCATATAAGTTGAAAAAATGGTTGACATTCTAAGCATTGGAGGGAAGCCGACGTTTGATGATCGTATCGTGAAGCTCGAGACTCACACATACAACCCATATGCCAACACAACGTTTGGATACAGCGATGAGATAAGAATACCGATACAGCAGCAGGATTTATACACATTACCGTGTGAAAGTTTCCTCTATGTGGAGGGGAAATTGAAGATAAATAAACCAAACGATGTGTTAACTGTGATGTTGGGAAATAATTGTGTAGCGTTCTTATTCGATGAGATTCGATACGAGCTGAACGGTGTGGAGATTGACCGCAACAGAAACGTTGGAATAACTAGCACGCTTAAAAACTATGTATCGCTGACATCTGATGAAGACAAAAATATGGAGAATGCCGGATGGGGCTTGAAACGACGCGATGGGCTAATAGTGAAAAATCATTTCAATTTTTGCGTCCCACTAAAATATTTGCTGGGATTTTGTGAAGACTACAAACGCATGATTATTAATGCGCGTCACGAATTGATTTTAATACGATTGCGCAACGACAACAATGCTCTGATAGGATCACAGATGTTGGAACCAGAAATTGAATTACTTAAACTACAATGGCGGATGCCTCATGTGACGCTGAACGACGTTAATAAGCTATCGTTGCTACGTACTTTGGAAAGTGGACAAAACCTGAACATTTGTTTTCACTCGTGGGATCTGTACGAGTATCCTCTCTTACAGAGCACGACCAAGCATTCGTGGGCCGTGAAGGCATCTGCACAGCTGGAGAAGTCGCGATGCATCATCCTTGCTTTACAGACTAATCGAAAGAATGTGATGCCTGAAGATATTACTAAGTTCAGCAACTGTAAATTGACCAATGTAAAACTTTTTCTCAACTCGGAATTTTATCCATATGATGACATGAACTTGGACTTTGTCAAGAATAAGCATGCCATCTTGTTTCACATGTATACACAATTCCATAAATCGTATTATGGACATAGGTGCAACGAGGCATTATTCACCGTGGCTGAATTTTTACAATTTGGTCCCCTCGTGGTAATTGATTGCTCGCGACAAAATGAGTCGATCAAGAATGGCACCGTGGACGTGCGCATAGAATTCGAGTGTAAAGAGAATGTGCCTGCAAATACTACGGCCTACTGTCTGATTCTGCATGATCGGGTGGTTGAATACAATCCACTGACAAACGTGGTGCGCAAAATCAATTAAATTGTCACGCTACTTGCCTGCCCTCTCATGTGTAAAAATTCATATAAAAATTTCATCGTGAAAATCAAGATGCTTTACGAGAAAGACTGTATTCTCCCGTCTGTCTTGGAAGCGAACGAACCTCTAAATTGTCCCGATAATGGCTGTACCAACATTTGTTGACCTGCAAGGGTTCATCGTTGATGGAAGATTTGTTGTGAAGGAAGTGGCTATCCTACGAAAGGGAACAATTCTCTCGCACTATATTTTTGGGAGTTCAATGCCGCAATATGTTCTGATGAAATCCGACAAATCAAGCATCCGATGGTTGGTGGCAAAACATCATGGACTACGGTGGGACGATGGAGACGTTCCGTACAGTATGGCTAAGCAGCTAATTTCGAAAGCTGTAGCTGATGCAATCGACGAAGAAGATGACACATCCCATATCGTATACGTTAAAGGGTTGCAGAAACGCGACTGGCTTGCGGAATTCCTCGATGAAAATACGAGAGCTGACGTGATCATCGAGACGCTGGACATTGACTACGAGGATATTATATCTCTAAATAAGCTAAATGTAGTTAATACTCTGCGATGTGGCAGACACGCAAAGCATTGTGCCATGCAAAATGTATTTAAAATATTCAACTGGTGGTCTAAACATCAAAGAGAAATTCATAAATAAAATATGATCAATTTTTAATGCATAAATGCTTTTTCTTCACCCTTCCCAACCTCCTATATGCTAGATTAAGACGATAGTTATAATTATGTAGAAGCGGTTCGATTCACGTTCAGAGTGGTACGATTCACGTTCAGAGTAGTTCGATTCACGTTCAATACCCGTTTGACACCCGATCAAAGCCGTTCTGTACCCGTTCGATTCACGTTCGATTCACGTTCGATTTACGTTCAGAGTGGTACGATTCACGTTCGATTCATGTTCAAAGCCGTTCAATACCCGTTCGATACACGTTCCAAGCCGTTCGAAGAATGTAAAGAAGATACATGCGAAGAAGGAGTGGACGATCAGCGAAAATGAATGTGGAAAACAATACTTTTGCAAAGCTACGCACTTCTCGATTTCATGATAGGAGTTTATATGCGAGAGTCAGGACATACAGCGAGACCAGTTACCTGTCAAACTGTGAATGATTGAAAGTGGCTTATTGACCGAAAGTGTCTTATTAGTTCTTGTGTGAAATCATGGGAGTATCCCGCATTGCACCGGAGGGGAGCCCCGATCTATGTCGGGACAATCCTGAGGTATGTACTTTGCAATATTTTTACATTTATCACGTTTAACAGTTGAAATCGAGTGAGATCGAATCAGGTGGCTGTGTTAATATTATATCGTGGATTTCTATCTTCTAGGACTCACCACCATCATCACCACCATCATCACCACCATCATCACCATCATCACCACCTTCATCGCCGCATTCGCCGCAGCCTCCAGTGGTATGTGTGTTTCATGTTTATTATGTTTATTTATGTCCTTAATTATAACTATGTTTGTGCTTAATTATAACGATGTTTGTGTATGTGTTCTAGAATTATGAACTGTTGGTGCAGCTGGCGATATTGGCGAGGGTCCTGGTGGAGGTTCAGGACGCACCTCCGGTGGTGCCTCCCCAGGAGCCGCGGATGCGCCTGCAGTCAGGGCTGGTGGAAAGGCTGCGGCGCCCGTGGATGCCATATCGACAAATGGGGCCCCTGCGGCAGCCGCGGCTCCCATCACCAGAATCACCCCCCTGGATAGATGTTAGTAGGCCGCAGCCGCCATCACATCCAGGGTGGGTGATGGCGCCTCCGGGGTCTCCGTCGCTGTTTCCATCGTCGCCATCATCATCTGGCGATGCGGCACCCTGGTGGCCGCCGTCGACGCCGTCGACACCACCATCTTCGTCGGCGTCGCCACCACCATCGCCACCATCGCCACCATCTCCACCTCCCGAATGGCCCGAGGGGCTTTATACACCGCCATCGTCACCACCATCGCCGCCTCCCGAGTGATATTTTCCTGTTTTCATTTCTTTTTCATTTACTTTATTATTTTATTATATTTTCTTTTTTATTATCATTATCATTATCATTATCATTATCATTATCATTATTAGTTATTCTATTTTTTGTAATATATTCTTAAACATATTTCATTGTGCCAGTTTATTTACCCGTCATCCTCCTTACCACAAAATTCTAAGATTCAGCGTTTATTTTATTCATACCTTTTTTCATGCTGTCAAATGACGCTTTCTCAAAGGAGTTAAGTTACACACGTTATCGCGCGATACGCCGCGACGTTAAATCGGAACGCTTTAGAATGCTGTTAGCGTTAAAAAACTTTAAAAATGCTGTTAGCGTTAAAAACTTTAAAATGCTTGCTGCATATTGGTTCAGAAAAAAGTATTTCTGTTTGCTACATAATAGTTCGCTGGATCATTGATTAAAAATTATTATTTCTCTGCATTGAAAATAAATGTCTGTATGTCGCATAATGGTTTGGAAAAAAATTTTGGGGAAAAAAATTTCAGGGAGCGGATCGAGTCTGAAAAAAGATTTTTCAGACAGGACCCGCCCCAGAAATTTTTTCAGGGGCTGTCCCCTCCCTAGGTCAGGCCTGAAAAAATTTCCGACGGTGAGTCCGGTCTGGAGAGGTCTCCGCGGCGGCTCGGCCCGGACTGATCCCCTCCATCATCGCGGCTTCCCCCACTCCGCGGCTCGTGCGCGCGCAACCTGTCTTCCTCTCCCCGCAGGCCCCGCGCCAATGTTTCCCTCCGCCGCGCTCCCCCGCGCGCCCTCACTTCCCCCCGCCCCGCGCTCCCCTCAGAGGACCTGCGTTGGAACCCGCTTAGTCTTACTACTTCGAAATAATCGTGAACAAACAGACAGAAGAACGTCCGCTTATAATGCTGGTGGTTAGTAGAATTTATGAAAAGGAAAGTGGTACTAAAAAGCGAGTGGCATAAATTATAACAATATTGATAGTGACAATAGTGAAAGCCTGAAAAACATTATTTGTATGAGAAGTCGATCTGCACAGCCTGCTTGCGCGTGAATGTCAACGTTCATAAACAACTAACGATGTGACTGTGACCCTCAAGGCATCAAGTATCTCCACCAAACTTGCCAGCAGTGTCCCCGGACAACATTTTGTTGTGCGGGTTGCACTGGATGTGTCGGCAACGCGAAGCCAATCACGGCCAACCAGTGTCGACAACCTATTTCCCGCCGACCACAGTGTTCCGCGTAATGGACAAAAGTCAAGAATCCGAAGTGTTTGATCCACAAATTCTTGTATCTTAAAATCATAAGAAAGAACGTAGGTTTCAATGTTACCCATAACTTCTGCTGAATTTACTAATTTGTTGTCAAAAGTGATACTGGAAATTCATTACAAATTTCGTTATATTTTTTCAAACACGTGCCATTGGCAGAATGTTTATGCTTTTCATTTGATGTTTATAAGTTGTGTTTAATACTGTCATACCTTCAAAACTGCCGAGTCAGTTTTTTACAATACTAACAATTTGTACTATTTCTTTATGTTACATGTTTATCAACTTCGATGGGACTTTTAAAAAAAACACCAAAAAATACCTCCGTGATGTTTTTTTATACTGATTTAGGGATCATTAAACATTATATTAACGTCACATTCAACTGCACGAATTTGCACGAAACAGAAAAAATAGCCAAAATCATTATTAAGACGCTGACCGCCCCGGCCCTTAGCATAGTCGCTGGCAATGATGCCAGATTCGGGACGGGAGCGCTCGAGAATTTCCCCCACCTCGCATGCACACTAGGCCGGAGCTGCGTGTGTGCATGCGCCGAGCTCGCGGACACGCAGCTACGGCGTAGTGTGCATGCGAGGTGGGGGAAATTCTCGAGCGCTCCCGCCCCGAATCTGGCATCACTGGTCGCTGGGGCTCTTCTCCTGCGTCCCGCGAAGGCATAAGACACGTATGTTAGTCTAAACATTCGCCTTTTCTTATTGTTCATACAATGTATCGACAGTCCTCCATCGTAGATGCTGTCTTCAGTCTCAGGAGAGGAACCACGAGCAATACATAGCCGAATATAACTAGTTAATTTTTCTCTAAGGTAATTCTTTTGTTTTAGTCGGCATCGACATCTTGCCATGCCGATCATCTTTTGTCACACCAATAAAAGTATGTCTGCCATGTAGCTTCTCCTTGGGTCCCATCTGTCTATAATCCAATTAATATTAAGGCCATCTGCTCAATAATAACCAACAATACCAGCGTATAGTGTGCTTAATATTAGTGTTATCTTTTTATAGTATTATTGTAGTATATATATAGTATTG
Organism: Andrena bucephala; assembly: GCA_947577245.1. Classification (NCBI taxonomy): domain Eukaryota; kingdom Metazoa; phylum Arthropoda; class Insecta; order Hymenoptera; family Andrenidae; genus Andrena; species Andrena bucephala. Next base: position 29,408,201 of record OX387716.1, on the reverse strand, counting down.
GTACAGTCATATTAAAATTTTATAGTATTTTATACTTCCTAATTTCTGTTTTCACGGAGAACGCAAAATAAAATCAGAACATGAATCGACAACCGATAAGGGGTAATGTATTCTTACATATGTTACGCAGACCTGTCACTCGTCTGTTTATCTCCCTCCCACGAAGCCCGGACACTCATCTTTATCTCTACGCATACTTCCGTTCATTATAATTCTAAGAAAGCGCATCTTGCATTTCTCGTGTCAGTCCGGCTGTGGAGACAATAAAGGATTCATTCTTTGACCAGCACCCTGCTGAGTAACACTTATTCTTCCTGATCCCTTACGCGCCCCACGGGATTTATTATATAATTGAGAATTCCTTGTGTATTTCCGAGCCGTCCAGCAGGACACGAGTGAATTTCGAGGCAGTGTCGTTTATTTTTATTCCGGGTAATTTCCCCGTGACATTTTGGAGATCCTGCCAGGATTGGTGATTCGTCGAATAAAGTGATCTCCCGAAAACTTCCACGGCCAGGACTACGTGAGCTTGCAACCAGTGAAGGGACCACGAGAGCCTGAAGGAGATCAGCGAGTCGACCGACCTGACGACCACTACCGAAAAAAAAAAAAAAAAGGGAAGAAGAGGGGAAATGAAGGTGAGCATTGGCTTACATTTCATTTACTAAACACCGCAAACCTCGCGTGGAATACAATACAGACTCTAGAGAATACGAAGGCTCTTTTATCAATAAAATGGAAGCTAAATTAGAAAAACTAGAAAACCTAGTTCAAGGCGTTAGCGCCTCACTGGCTAAACTACTGGCTAGCGTAGAATGCAATCACATTACGTTACAAAAAGACATAGCCGCGCTTGACGAAGAAAATAAGGTACGACGCGAAGAAATAAAAGAGATAGCGCAGAGAATCGGGAAGATAGCGACTGAAGACGAATGCTCACCTCATCCGAGCCCAACGGAGGACGAGGACGACGAGTCACGACCAGGAGCAAGTGCCTGGCATGACTCACGCGTTATACCCTCCGCGCCGCCCATGATTACTCGCTCTAATATTCCCGCAAAGGACGTAGTAAGAACGATTCGTTCACTCCGCGGCCGCGACGATACCGGAGTCGAAGATTTTATCTCTTCAGTAAAAGCAGCGCGCACGCAATGCGGAGAAGATCTCTATCGGATCATACGAAGAATTATACGACGCGCTTAGGAAGCATGTAGCACCCGCCACCACGGTAGCTAACGCACGCAGCAAATTAAAAGAAATAAAGCAGGGAAATACGGAAACGATACATTCATACAACCTACGTTTTCGCCAGCAATATAGCGAACTCCGCTACGCAATCCAATACAATTATTCTAAACCTCAGGCCCGTAAGGTCATGCTAGACGCAGAAAATGAATCTGCCAATCAAACGTACATACTGAATCTCCGTTCTGATGTCAGCCAGCTCGTATACGCACGACACCAGTCGAACCTGACTCTCGCTCAGCAATGAGCTGCAGAAACAGAAACATGGTTACGCGAAGCATCGGGACGTTCACAAGGCATAACTCGTACGGTACAGGCACCGAGACGCCCGACTCCACTATCGCGTCCCACACAAGAATCGTCCGCAACCCGATCCCAGCTGACAGCTGTACCTAAAGAGAACGCTTCTAACCATTCGGTGCCCCTGTCATCACGCGTAAATTTAAAATGTAATTTCTGTGGTATACTTGGACACACGGCTAATCAATGCAGAAAGCGTAACTACCAACAACAGAATTTTCAATCGCGGCAACAAGGAAAACTTCCCCCTCGCGTGAACCATGTCTTAACGAATCTTCCGACGGATCCGCAACCCCAAGAGTATCCAGAACAACCGGCCGATTGCGACATATATTCGCTCAACTGGGGGGAATGCGACAAAAAGGAAGATTACTCGTCGATACAGGGTCAGGAGTGAATTTGATTAAAGCATCGCTGCTCAACCCTTCTGTTGAACGTATAGCTGAGAGAAAAGACTTTTGCATGGGTCGCGATCTGCATACCTCCCACCAGCGCGTTCAACTAATCAGTCTCGGACAGAAACACGATTTTTATGAAATCCCAGATGACTTTCCTATATTGGAGGACGGTATTATCGGACTACCATCTAAACAAACTGTCTCAGACACCATCGAGACAGAAACAGGCACGCATCGCGTACTGTTTATCAATCCTCTTGATTCCGATATACGAATCCCAACCAATGAAATTTTACTTGAGGAAGAGACAACACCGATAGCGAATCGATTCCTTCAACTAGCCGACAATATTCGCACGGAACACTTAGATACTGTAGCACGCGAATCGATCGAAAAGATCATGTTCTCATATTCTGATATATTTTCGCTTAAAGACGATCAGGTTTATCACTATTTATCACGATAAATAGTGATAAACCTGTATTTGTGAAACCTTATAGGTTACCCAAATGCCATGAGGAAGAGGTAAAGAAACAAATAAATAAAATGCTCGAGCAAGGCATAATCGAGGAATCCGATTCTGATTACAACGCACCTTTAGTTGTCGTGGCGAAGAAACAAGATGCGAGCAAATTAATTAAATGGAGAATCGTTGTCGACTTCCGAAAATTAAATGAACTGACTAATTTGAATGCATATCCACTACCTATCATCGACAATATCCTTGACAGTCTAGGGAAGGCAAAATTCTTTTCTGCACTTGACTTAAAATCTGGCTTCCACCAGATTCCTATGCACCCCGATTCAAAAAAATACACTGCTTTTTCAACCATCGACGGACATTACCAATATACCCGTATGCCTTTCGGTCTTAAAAATGCACCATCGACTTTTCAACGCACAATGGATAAGGAAATGGTAGGACTTGTCGGAAAATATTGCTTTGTGTACTTGGATGACGTCATAATTTTTGGATCAACACTGGAGGAACACAACAAAAATTTGGCGACAATATTCCAGCGACTAAGAGAGGTCGGACTCAAAATCCAACCTGATAAATGTGAATTTCTTCGACCGGAATTGGAATATCTAGGCCATCGCATAACTGAGCATGGCGTAAAACCCAACGAACGCATACTAGAAGCCGTGAAGAATTTTAAAGTCCCAACTAATATAAACGAAACTCGCTCTTTTCTCGGATTAACAGGCTACTACCGTAAATTCATACGTAATTACGCAAAAATAGCTAAACCACTCACCGAACTTACGTATAAAGATGTACTATTTGCTTGGACAGATAAATGTCAAACTTCTTTCGAATTGCTACGTTCTAAACTTTGTGAGGAGCCGGTATTATGTTACCCCGACTACTCAAGGCCGTTCACGTTGACGACCGACGCGTCTAACGAAGGTCTCGGTGCTATCTTATCGCAGGACGCACACCCGTGCTGTTTCATATCACGCACGCTAAACAGCGCTGAGAAGAACTATACCACTACAGAGAAGGAATTGCTCGCAATCGTATGGGCCGTGAAACGCCTGCGCCAATACCTGCTAGGAAGAAAATTTAAAATTATCACGGACCATATGGCACTCAAATGGTTATTTAGCGTTAAGGATCCCTCATCTAGACTCCTACGATGGAGATTACGATTGGAGGAATATGATTTCACGATAGACCATTGTAAAGGTAAAGAGAATACTGCTGCAGATGCCCTTTCGAGAGTACTGGTTAACCGACGCAGGGTCGCTGATTTACTAATAGAGGGAACAACCGAGAATACTCCCTCGCCACCAAACGAACTCCAAGATTTGCCGCAACACACCGGACGCCAAGACCTCTCGAATTCCGATACAGAAACTGCTTCCACGACTGTGTCAGAACCTGAGGTCTCCAGAGAACGACTCTCTCGCGAATTCGACGTTTGGCAAGACCTCTCTTCAAACCTTCTCTGCACAGAGCCTAACACTCACGGTTCAAATTGGCTGCGCATTAGGGTGGACCTTAGTTACTCTTGTCGAAAAATAAATTTCAAATTTTTGGCGGGGACACCCCCCAGTATGGTGCCACTGGGTGAGAAAATAATGTGTGTAAAATTTGAAATCGATCCGACAACGGGAAGACGTGCCTCATCGCAGTTGAAGTTTTTTTATTTTTGGAACTCGTTTTTCTCCATTGTTGTATATCGTTCATATACATTTTTATATATCGTTGAATTAGTCTTTTTATGCTCTGTAACAATATAGAATCAAAGTATAAGGTCACTTACAAAAAGAAACATCATGAACTTGAAATCTCAAAAATTGACCTTCAGAAAAAACTTTTTTCTTTGGCATTATTTTTATCCTGCCAAACAGTACAACTTTTGTCAGAGAAATTTTTTCATATATTCGCAAATGAAGATACTTTAATTTTTCTCTTTAAACAATTCCCAATATAATATAATACGAATACTATAATAAACTTATAATGTAATACATAATACAAGAAAGTAGTTTCAGAACTGAAAAGAAATATTTGGAGGAATAAAAAATGAAAGTATTTTTTTCGAGTAAATATCTTATATTTCTTTTAATAGTGACCGTTTTGTTACATCCGGAAACTGTTTTCTATGTTCGGAAACAATTTGTAATATATATTGTTTTTCCTCCTCGTTTTTGGCCAATAACTGATTATATTCCTGCATAAGTTTAACACCACGCTCAGCACTGTCATTGACAACATTTAAGCCTTGAACGATGTTCAATCCGTATAGAAAATCGTTCTCATTTTCCCATACAGTAGGATCCTTTTTTAAAAATTCAATGGGAATTGAGAATCGTTCGAAAAATTTTGTTGAACCTTCAGAAATAAAATGGTCAATTCCTATTTCAATATAGTTTCCCACATCATTTGGATTAATTGTATATTTTTTGCACGATTCGTCGACTTCAGTATTAAGCGCTTCCACCATTCGTAATTTTGTGTTCTTTCCCACAGCTTTATCAAAAAATGCTAACGCTGCCGTTTCTGTTGATAAATAACATAAATGGTTGCACATTTTTTTACAGCTATAAGACTTATTTTTTCATCGATTGTGCGGTACGCATAGAGTTTTTGCAAAAACTCTAAGTCTTGTCGTGGAGCTTCCGCTGTCATTGTAGCTCGAATCCACGGTTTTATACAGGGTGTCCCATCTAAGACGAGACAGCCGGTTTTCTCCTAAACTATATGTTTGTAATGTTTATCGGATCGGTGCAAGGAAAACTAGTTCACAATTAACGTAGCACAGCATTTAATTTAAACCGATTAGAGGAGCACGAAAACGTATATTCGTCACAGTTATAATTATGTACAAAGGTCACTCGTATTAGACAACTATTTACACTATGAAATATCTTAAATGTAAGCCACAACGAATTTAGAAGAACTTGGCATTCAAGCAAGAGTAGAAGCCAAGCAGCAAGCTCTAAAGCAATTACTAGGCAGATGAGTAATTGTTGAGCGTTAAAAGTGCTAGCAAGAGAAGCGCGTAGCGTATATAAGTAAACCTGTTAACAGTTTCGGAGTCGCGAACCAAGAGAGTCTTCCAGGAATCGCGATCTATTTCCTGGAAGGAATAGCAGTCCCCCTTCCATCGATCGTAAGGCGATGGAAGGGGCCGTGATCGACGCTCCACATGAGTCAGCGCGCCGTTGCCATTGCCTAATTATCGGTGGGCCCACGGAGATGGCGTTAGCATGCAGAATTTCCCTAACATTTCCTCCCCGGGATTCATCACCCGATGAATAAATATAGACGCTAGCTGAAATCGATGTGTTGGTCGATAGGCGTGGCATAGTCCGTTCTCGTGGCAGTGGCGTCGCTGAGCTCATGTGGCGGCGTCGCGCAACCCCAACGTTGAGGCAGTATGTATCTCGCGGCAGCAAACGCACGCGAGCAGCAACGCAGATTTATCTCGCGGCAGCAACGGCGCGCGCGCAGTAGCAAGCCCAAAGCAACTAGGGCCAGGTTTGTTAAAAGCGTCAGCAAGAGAAGCGCGGTACAAGCAAATTTATCTCGCGGCAGCAAAGGCGCGCGAGCAGTAGCGGATTTATCTCGCGGCAGCAAACGCACGCGAGCAGTAGTGGTCGTGATCGCAATCTTCGCCTAAATAGAGCACGTCTTAGGCGACCGGGACACAAGACGTAAGACGCGTTCGCGATGTAGCGGTGATCGCGTGAGCACCATGGTCGTCATCGTTGCGTCGAGGTAGCGGTCATGTTGACATTTGGGGACGACCCCACGTGAAAGTCCCTGCGAAGCTAAACAAGTAAGAAAACACATGTAAGCAGATGTACAATGGTTCTAACGCGAGATGGCTAATTGCGTGGAACGGATATCTCATTTGGCCTTATCCATCTGCTGAGGGCCTGTAGGGATGGCAGGTATCCCGCGGGCCACCTGCACTAAAGTGGCGGTCGTCTCGAAGCCAGCAAGTGGACGAAACGGCCGCGGGATGTCATCGTACGGCGCGCAGGAAAGGCCAGAAGAGCGGAAGCGTTTAGGCGGAGCGCGCCGGTCGAGGAGATCGTCCCTCCGTGCCCTTGCAACTCTCCTCCAGTGCGTCCACGGTGTTGACTCGTGCTTCGAGGAAATCCTTCATCTCGTCGAAGGTCGGAGGTGTCTTTGTCCTTGCTATCCGGGTCTCCCATTCTCGACGGGATTGGGGATCCAACCGCGCCGCCACGAAGTGGACGAGCCAGTCGCCAGTGGCGTCGAAGGGCCTCTTCAGGGTAGCCAGAGCCTTGACGGAGTCCCACAGCGTGTAAAACATCCGCTTGAGCTCAGGTCCCGACTCCTGCTTGAGTGTAGGTAACTCAAAAATATTCGCCAGTACACTCTTAACCGCCAGGCGCTGATTGTCATAGCGGTCGCGCAGTAACTCCCAAGCAACGTGGAAATTCTCTTCGCTCTCGGGTATGTTGCGAAGGAGGAGCTCAGCATCACCAGTAAGAGCGCCTCGCAGATAATGCAGGCGCTCGGCATCCGTCAATGCTTGGTCCAGGACCACCAGGGAGCGGAAGAGCCCTTGGAACGACGGCCAGTCTTTATGTTTGCCCTCGAAGGTAGGTAACGGTATCTTCGGGAGCGAGGACGTAGGACGAGCGGCCACAGCAGTGGAATGGTCACTCGATTGCTCTCCGGAGGCCAAACGCTCTAGTGTACGATTTACTATTTCCTCATTCTTCGTGATCTCCTCTAATTTCTCCAGGAGAAGAGCTTCCTGCTCGAGGAATCCCTCTTCGGTGTTGGATGGTTCGTCGTCCAACCAATATTGATCGTCCACTATTTCCGGATCAGATCGTATGGCGAGCAATTTGTCGTGTTGCATTTCGAATTTGGCCCAATTTTTACGAAGGGCCGCTAATCGCGAAGACACGTTAGCTCTGGTGAACTTATTTGCTCCTAGTTTCTTCAAATTCTCAAACGCGTTAGAGATTCGACGGTTAAGGTCGCGTTGGCTTTCAAGAAGGTGACTCATTGTTTGCCGTTGTAGGTCACGCGCGACGGTTAGACGGCACTCTCGAACGTTCGCGAACTTTTTGCACTTAGAGGTCACGCGCGACGGTTGGCCCGCACTAACCGAAACGTTCTAATAATCGCGAACTTTCTTCACAGGCACCAGAATCCGGCTCGAAGGACCAAAAATGTTTGTAATGTTTATCGGATCGGTGCAAGGAAAACTAGTTCACAATTAACGTAGCACAGCATTTAATTTAAACCGATTAGAGGAGCACGAAAACGTATATTCGTCACAGTTATAATTATGTACAAAGGTCACTCGTATTAGACAACTATTTACACTATGAAATATCTTAAATGTAAGCCACAACGAATTTAGAAGAACTTGGCATTCAAGCAAGAGTAGAAGCCAAGCAGCAAGCTCTAAAGCAATTACTAGGCAGATGAGTAATTGTTGAGCGTTAAAAGTGCTAGCAAGAGAAGCGCGTAGCGTATATAAGTAAACCTGTTAACAGTTTCGGAGTCGCGAACCAAGAGAGTCTTCCAGGAATCGCGATCTATTTCCTGGAAGGAAGAGCAGTCCCCCTTCCATCGATCGTAAGGCGATGGAAGGGGCCGTGATCGACGCTCCACATGAGTCAGCGCGCCGTTGCCATTGCCTAATTATCGGTGGGCCCACGGAGATGGCGTTAGCATGCAGAATTTCCCTAACACTATAGGAGATAAAAATATAAAAAAATATAGAATTGCATGGTTCGAGGGGGGCCAATTAAATAGCGCGAACGAATTTTTTTATCGATTATTATTTTAAAAGATACGATGGTCAAGTTCGGTTTTTCAAATGGAACTATTTTTTTTGAACACCTGAGTTGATAGTGCGTTCCAAGACAAATTCAATAAGCTTTAATGTATACACTTTATTTTCACTGGTTTTTAAGATATTGCGCTTGCAAATTTACTGATTTTCACTGGAAGAAAACTGTCTGGTATAGCACGGACCGGGGACGGTCTTACTGGATCCACGGGTGGCACTGCCTTTTGAAATAGATACCTACCTGCCAAAGGTCTACGCCAGGCCCAAAGGCTGGACAATTTTTTTCCGTCAGAAATGCTACTTAGGTAGGTACATCTGCGGTATCGAGAAGCGCACCGTTACTTTTATTTCGCACTTGCTTCTACGCTCGGATGGCCGGTTCTTTTGGGAGGGATGCAAGTTCGATTGGTTAGGTTAGGAGGAGTGAAAGCTGCTAGACTAAATTTCAATCATAGGGAGCAGATTGTATCAGAACCATTCGGATTTGCATTTCTCACAAACGGCTGCTCTCTTGAAGCATTGCTCTTCACAGCAATGCCCACCTTCTCTCGCACGGAATACGTTAACGCTTGCTTTTGTTCTGATATTGAAGCTCGTGTTTATACTCGAGAGGACCACGCGTCGACAGCGGGCTACCCCTTTTCTTCCTGTGTCTCTCCACGAGCCGTGTTGACGGTGGATTGTAGGAGCGTAGATATCTGGATGCCAGTTATTGAATTGAGGAGACGATAGAAACATTTTATTACAAAACACACATGTACTATAATTAAAGTAAATCGTATTCCTCTCGGGCAGGAGTACTGATAATGATCGAACTTGCGTCCCACTTCGCGCAGACCAATTACACGGAGGGTAGTCGGGTCACACACTGCCCAAATGATACAGGGTAATTGTGGAGCAACGTCCGTCAAGGAGATGCGCTGGTACCCCGTGGCGAGGACAGACCTTCGCATTGCCTCACCCGATTTTTATGGTTTTTTTCCGGAAAAAGGTACGAATCCTAGGCCGAACGTAGCGAATTGAAATCGACCCTCCGCAGTCGAGGGTGAATTATCCATTACAGCGTATTAAGAAACCCTTTTCTTCGTCGTATCGAAAGGGAAGTGGTGCCAATGGATTCCTCATGTTTTTCTGACGAAAATCATACCAAATGTCATGCAAATCGGACTACTTTGACACAAGCTATTTGTATTCCTATGTAAAAGTTGTCCGATTTACACGACATTTGTAATGATTTTCATCGGAAAACCCCAAGGAATCCATCGGCGACACTTCCATATCCATACGATAAGGAATAACGAATTGTTTTATTTCTTAAAACGGTAGGTACAGGCTGATTCTGGTGCTGCGCCCGTCACCCCGTGGCGAGGACAACACCCCGCAGTGCCCATCGAATTTTATGGCTTTTTTCGGAAAAAGGTACGAATCCTAGGCCGAACGTAGCGAATTGAAATCGACCCTCCGCAGTCGAGGGTGAATTATCCATTACAGCGTATTAAGAAACCCTTTTCTTCGTCGTATCGAAAGGGAAGTGGTGCCAATGGATTCCTCATGTTTTTCTGACGAAAATCATACGAAATGTCATGCAAATCGGACTACTTTGACACAAGCTATTTGTATTCCTATGTAAAAGTTGTCCGATTTACACGACATTTGTAATGATTTTCATCGGAAAACCCCAAGGAATCCATCGGCGACACTTCCATATCCATACGATAAGGAATAACGAATTGTTTTATTTCTTAAAACGGTAGGTACAGGCTGATTCTGGTGCTGCGCCCGTCACCCCGTGGCGAGGACAACACCCCGCAGTGCCCATCGAATTTTATGGCTTTTTTCGGAAAAAGGTACGAATCCTAGGCCGAACGTAGCGAATTGAAATCGACCCTCCGCAGTCGAGGGTGAATTATCCATTACAGCATATTAAGAAACCCTTTTCTTCGTCGTATCGAAAGGGAAGTGGTGCCAATAGATTCCTTATGTTTTTCTGACGAAAATCATACCAAATGTCATGCAAATCGGACTACTTTGACACAAGCTATTTGTATTCCTATGTAAAAGTTGTCCGATTTACACGACATTTGGCATGATTTTCATCGAAAATCCCCAAGCAATCCATCCGCGACACTTCCATATCCATACGATAAAGAATAAAGAATTATTTTATTTCCTAACCAGATACAGGGTAATTATGGAGCAGCGCCCGTGAAGGAGATGCGGCGGCCTGGTACCCCGTGGCGAGGACAACCCCTCGCAGTGTCTGACCGAATTTTATGGCTTTCCACCCGCGAAGGGGTTCGAGTGCCTAATAGGGAGTGAGAAATCTTCGACTTGCGCATTTTTCATCAGATCTTTGCAAAACCGACACCTATCGATTCCTTATGTTTCGCCGATGAAGCTGACACTAAGAACGACGTAATTCGGACCATAATGAAGGAAATTCCATGGAATATCGATTTATGTCATTTCAAGCTGACTTGACTTGGTTAAAAATAGTCCGATTTACATGAAATTTGGTATGATTTTAATCGACGGAACGTCAGGAATCCATTGGCGCCACTTCCCCTTCGATACGATGAAGAAAAGAAGCAAACATTTGAAATCCTGAACATTTCTCACTTCTTAATGGTATTCCAAACCCTTCGAGGGTCGAAAGCCATAAAATTCGATGGGCACTGCGGGGTGTTGTCCTCGCCACGGGGTGACGGGCGTACCTCCATAATTACCCTGATGAAATACAGGTGAAAGATGCCACATCTGGTTACCAAAAACTACCCGTACTGATCGGCCGCGGTGTCTCGCCCGAGTCGCGGTTTATGAGCGGATTTTCCGCGCGTCGGCGGTAGGCAACGGTACATAGTACGGGTCCGAAGTCATCGTACGCACTACCCACCGACAGAGCAATATACGGATTAACTCAGACTGGACAATGTCACCACGTTTTTTATTGGCCTTTACAAATTTGGCAAACAGATGTTGTCGAAACGTTCTTGGAGAAATAATAAATTATCGATCGTAAAGAGCGAATGAATTTTCGCCTGGCTCTGAGTCCGCTTTTTTCCCGACGCACGCGAGAAAGATGCCACAAATATAGGAATTGAAAAGTATTATCCAGCGTTGATACGCCTCGTGGAGAGACACAGTAAGAAAAGGGGTACACCGTTGAGTGCGCGTGGTTCCGCCTGCATCGTCCTCCTTTCAAATTAAACACGGATTCCTTATCTCTCGAGTATAAATCCTTATCTCTGGAGTATAAACACGCGTTGGATTTTCCAAACAAAAGCACGCGAGAAGAATTGGGTGCAAGAAAAAGTCGGCCATTGTACCCCGTGGTGAGGACAACCCCCCCGCAGTGCCTCACCCGATTGTACGGCTTTTGACCCTCGACGCGGTTCGAGTGCCTATTAAGAAGTGAGAAATCTTCGACTCGCGCATTTCTCATCAGATCTTTGCGAAAACGACACCCATCGATTTCTTATGTTTCGCCGATGAAACTGACACCAAGAACGACGTATTCGGACCATAATGAAGGAAATTCCATGGAATATCGATTTATATCGTTTCAAGTTGACTTGACTTGGTTAAAAATAGTCCGATTTACATGAAATTTGGTATGATCGTCATCGGAAAAACATAAGGCACCCATCGGTGTCACTTCCATAGCGATACGATAAAAAATAAAGAATTATTTTATTTCTCAAACAGGTATGAATTCTCGGCCGACCGCGACAAATCGAGGTCGGTGCCCCACTGTCGAGGGTGAAAATGTGAAGTATCCATTTCAGCGTATTAAGAAATTCTTTATTCTTAATCGCATCGCTATGGAAGTGACACCGCTGGGTGCCTTATGTTTTTCCGATGACGATCATACCAAATTTCATGTAAATCGGACTATTTTTAACCAAGTCAAGTCAACTTGAAATGATATAAATCGATATTCCATGGAATTTCCTTCATTATGGTCGGAATTACGTCGTTCTTGGTGTCAGCTTCATCGGCGAAACATAAGGAATCGATAGGTGTTGTTCTCGCAAAGATCTGATGAGAAACGCGCAAGTCGAAGGTTTCTTACTTTTTAATAGGCACTCGAACCCCTTCGAGGGTCGAAAGCCATACAATTCAATGAGGTACTGCGGGCGTGTTGTCCTCGCCACGGGGTGACAGGCCGCATCCTTTGGCAGGCGTTGCTTCAGAATCACCCTGTACCTGTACTAAAGGGGAGTAGGAGAATATAACTCAATTTTCAACTTCAATAGTCTTTTATTTCGCACTTGCTTCTACCCTCGGATGGCCGGTTGGGTACCAGCTAGGAAATAGTGGGTGTTATAAATCTATTCTTTGATCTTAATATTGTCTTATTTGCATATTATAACCATCCTCTGCACAGTACTTATTTTTACCTTTGCTCGCACGACGTATGGGCTTAACAATGAAAGGGTTAAATGTTCAGTTTTGTCTTTTTTGTATCAATTAAGTGCGTGTACATGAAATCCGTATGTTTTTACAGAAAAAATATTTGTGAGCTTTTTGAAGCAACTACAAAGTAGACGTGGTTGCGTTCCATGCGAACCCGACATCGTCAGTTCGCACAATAGCGGAAAATTTTTACTTATCCACACCGACTGTAGAGCGTCGGCCGCTCTTTGGGTGTCGCGTTTCAAATTAATGAAAGGGCCAACGTATTGAAAAGTGTTGTTCGCAAAGTGAAACTGTTTCGACTGTGTACGAACTTGAAACTTTATTGTAATATAAGACTTGTTCTGAGACCGTTCGGGCAGGCGTCACGAGACGAAGAGACGCGATGCACGCTGGCACTCGCCTTCGGTTGTCCTTCGGCGAGCACCATGGCGATCTTAACACGCGGCGCGGAAGGACACATACATGTGACCATGCGCTGAGGTCCAGCACGGTAGTGGTTCCCATTCAGATGGGCGACTCAACATGCCGTCCCCGTTGAACAATCTCGTTCAACAGAATTGAGCGCGTAGGTGCGGTACGGAGGCTTGGCGCCGATTACAAACACGCAGAAGATTAAATTAACGCAACGTTGTGGCGGTAGGTTACAACTTATGAACTGGTACCTTATGTCTAAGAATAAAACATTGGTACAACTTTATTTACAATGAGGAGATTGCGCATCTATCGGAAGCGGCGCGATGCGCTTCACGCAATGCGCCGATGACGCCGTCGTCACCTGGATGCACGGCGGTGATTCTTTCAAGTGGCCAGCTCAACGGTGGCGTGGTGTCCTCGCGAACGACCACCAGCGTACCCAACGGAATGTCCCGGGCCTGACCTGTGTGTCAGTTCTTGCGAACCGTCTGCTCCTGTAAATGATTTCTCATTTTCTGGACGTGTTCCCAGGCTGATGAACGCCCGATCGGCACCGTGGAGAAATCGTAATCGGGGATACTTGTCAACGGGGCGCCAATGAGGAATTGCGTGGGGGTGAGCGCAGTCAGGTCGTGTGGGTCGCACGACATCGGTGTTATAGGGCGCGAATTGAGGACGAATTGATTCCCGTGAATGGACGCGCTTCCTTCACGCTTTCCGTCGTTGTGGATGATGCTCAGCAGCCCTTTTGGCGTTGGCTGATGCGTTGACCAGGATGTTGTCCCTGGCGAATAAAGTGCTCTGTTGCCACTGTCGAATTCGCCGGTCCTTGCGTTGGATGCAGCATCCTGTGCGCTGCTGTCTCCAGACTGTATTGGTGAAGATGCAGGATGCCACACTCCTGTGCAGCTGAATCCCCTCTGGCCGTGTGGATGCGGATGTAGGGCCTCGTGGCACGAGATCCGGCTCGAAGGACCAATTTATGTAGAGCGTCGGTCGAGCACCATGGCGATCTATCCACGTGGCGCGGAAGGACACATACATGTGACCAATCAGATTGGCGACTCATCACCGACAGTACATAAAATCGTAAAGAAAAATGGTTTGGAGCCGTATAAACTATTTGATAGAGATTTTGGACTACGGATTGAATTTGCGATGCGGATACTGCTGAAAATGGAAGACGATGCACAGTTTGTACGAAACAAAATGATAACGGACGAATGTACGTATATTTTATACCAAGGGCATGGCATGCTATCAAAATAAGATAATAACAAGTACCGCGACTCGGTTTTAATGTGGTGTGGTATTTTCCATCGAAAAATATATGGACCTTATTGTTTCGAAAGAAATGTAACAGGAGCAACATATTTAGAATTTCCGGAAAATGATGTGGATGATATTTTACACGATATGCCACTTGCTGAAGCGTAAAATTTATGGTTTCAACAAGACGGTACTGCAGCGATGAAAAGATGACTGGACTCATCATTTTCCAAGCAATGGATCGGTCGTGGTTTCATGAGTGCAGCATTAGGGATTGCAATCGGGTAAATCGGTTAAAAAATTTTTTTCACTGATAACGTAGTAGATATCGACCGAATTAATGAACGCATATATGTGCTACATTGCAATAGATAATTGATCGAATTACCAATAAAAATTTGGCGGGTTACCGGTAAATCGCGAGAAATACCCTCAAAACTGGGCCAAATTTTTATCGGTAATTCGATAAATTATTTATTGCAATGTAGCACATATATGCGTTCATTAATTCCGTCGATATCTACTACCTTATCAGTGAAAAAATATTTTAACCGATTTATCCGATTGCAATCCCTAATGCTGTACTCATGGAATTCGCATTTCGGGAGGCTGCCCCTCCACGTGGCCACCGTCATTGAAAATGCAACTTAATACGCGTCGGCAAAATGTTGATTCAACATCCTCCAACATCTCGGCTGGAACATTTTGACATGCTGCAATAATTCTTTGGGTTAAATCCGCTGTGTTTTCAACAGGCGTTTGAAACACTTGTTGCTTGATATACCCCCAAAGAAAAAAATCGCAGGCCGAGAGGTCAGGGGATCGCGGTGGCCATGCTACTGCTCCATTGCGACCGATCCAGCGGTTGGGAAATGTCTCGTTCAGCCATGTCGTTACGATGTTCGCGTAATGTGCCGGAGCACCATCCTGTTGAAACCACAGATTCCGTCTTTCTTCCAGTGACATATCGTGCAAAATATCTCCCAGATAATTTTTCAACATTTCTAAATACACTACTCCCGCTACATTTCCATCGAAAATATAGGGTCCATATATTTTCCGATTGAAAATACCACACCATACCAAAACTGACTGACGATACTGGTTATTATTTTCACGTATCCAATATGGATTTTCCGTGGCCCACATTCGTGAATTTTGATGGCTTGCTAAACCATTTGTATAAAATATGCATTCGTCCGTTACCATGATCTTTCTGGCGAACTCTGGATCCTCTCCGAGATGCTGCAGTATCGACATCGAAAATTGAATCCGTGGTCCGTAATTTCTAAGAAATAGTTTGTGCTGCGTGCTCGGCTTATATGGCTTCAAACCATTTTTCTTTATGATTCTCTGAAACTTGGATTTGGATACGTCGGCATTTGCCGCCACCTGACGAATTGAGGTTGTGGGGTGGGCATGGAATGCCGCCACAACATCAATTTCCTTCTCTTCTGTGTGGGTGGTCAGCCTGTTTCTTCTGAGCGGACGAACACTCCCCGTCGCTTCGAATAACTGACAAATACGTTTTATCTGAAATAATACCAATTTCATGTAAGCGCATTTAATTGATACAAAAGGCAAAACTGGATATTTAACCCTTTCATTGTTCAGACCATACGTCGTGCGTGCATGGATAAAATTAAGTACTGTGCAGTGGTGAAAGGAACATTGCGGGAGAAGATTCTATCGTGACCAATTGGATCAGCGTTCTTACCAGATACAGGGTGATTTTGGAGCTACGCCCGTCAAAGGATGCGGTGGCCTGGTACCCCGTGGCGAGGACAACACGCCGCAGTGCGTCACCGAATTATATGGCTTTTGACCCTCGAAGCGGTTCAAGTGCCTATTAAGAAGTGAGAAATCTTCGACTCGCGCATTTCTTATCAGATCTTTGCGAAAACGACACCCATCGATTTCTTATGTTTCGCCGATGAAACTGACACCAAGAACGACGTATTCGGACCATAATGAAGGAAATTCCATGGAAAATCGATTTATATAACCTTTCAAGCTGACTTGACTTGGTTAAAAATAGTCCGATTTACATGAAATTTAGTATGATCGTCATCGGTAAAACATAAGGACTCCATTAGTGCCACTTTCATATGGATACGATAAAGGATAAAGAATTATTTTATTTTTGAAACAGGTATGAACCCTCGGCCGACCGTAGCGAATTGAGGTCGGCGTCCCACAGTCATGGGGTAAAAATGTGAAATATCCATTACAGCGTAGTAAGAAATTCTTCATTCATTATCGTATCGATATGAAAGTGGTACCAAAGGATTCCTGGCGTTCTTCCGATTGGAATCATACCAAATGTCATGTAAATCGGGCTACTTTTACATAAGGAATACAAATTGCAAATTACGTCGTTCTTGGTGTCAGTTTCATCGGCGAAACATAAGGAATCGATAGGTGTCGTTTTTGCAAAGATCTCATGAGGAATGCGCAAATCGAAGGTTTCTCACTTCTTAATAGGCACCCAAACCCCTTCGCGGGGCGAAAGCCATATAATTCGGTCAGGCACTGCGAGCGGTTGTCCTCGCCAAGAGGTACCAGGCCGCATCTCCTTAACGGGCGTTGCTCCAGAATTACCCTGTACTAGTTTTTCCATCTCTACACAATACCAAAGAGTTTCTTTTCACTGTACCAAGTCGCGTTATTTTGATAAACAGCGAAAGCGTTAACCTTTCGCTCCTAACGTCGAATATATCCGGCATTCACGAAACGACCCGTAGAGACACTTCGGATTCTTGACTTGTGTCCATTACGCGTAACACTGTGCGCCGTAGCGAAAAGGGTACACTCGTGGCGCGGGCTCCCGGTCGGTAGCGGCGCCCCCGCGGACCGGGGTGCCGTAGCAAAAGGGTTAAATATTCAGTACTTAACTGTATGTATTTCACTAAATGAAGATAAAGACTTACGGTTTGTGGGCTCGGTTTTTGTCGATCGGGATGTCGTTGATGGAACTCTGCGCTCACTAAACGGTACGATAAGCGTGCCTCCCCACGTAAAAGCACCAACTCCACCTTATCTTTCACTGTGAGATACATTTTGCAGGTACTGTTTCTCAGATGCGTTCGCGCCAAAAAACCGGTAAGTACTGTCAATGTCTAAAGACTTCTGATCCACAGACTGTTTCCTAACTCTGAGGAAAATTTGTCAAAAGATGCCATTGGCCCTTTCGAAAGAAAGGAACTTCTTCCTTATTGGTTGGAAATATCCATGGAGATGGTTAAAAGATGCAAAGGGGAAGTTTTTATGACAAACGAAAAAAAAAAATTATAACACCCACCATTTCCTAACTGGGACCCATCCCGGTCATCCGAACGTAAAAGGAAATGCGAAATAAACTACTACTTCTTCCGTCTTACGGGACAAAGAAGTAGGTAGCTTAGAATGAAGATAAACTTATTTAATAATGTTTACGATTGGCAATTTAGTATTTTCGAGGGACAGTTCTTCGACATCTGTTGGGTTTCTACTTAGAAAGCAATCAAACATGCTGTTTTCTTGGCTTTCGACACCTTTCGCTCTGAGTTAATACATGTAGGTAGTGCTGCGTTGGTGGATGGTCGCCTCAGTAATTACGGATCGGAACGTACCTTTGTACCTGGCCACCGGCTCGCGGGATATTTCAGTCATAAACCGCGACCATGGCGAAACACTCCGGCCGATCAGGGTGTTTAATTTATGGGAACCAGATGTGGCATTTTTCTTTTCCCCTAGCTAAAGTCTCTACGTTCGGCAGGCCATAACCCGTGCCCCACTACAATATAAATAAATTATAATGATGTCCGCAACGCTGACCGTGACGAAAATGAATCTTCTGGTCCACACGATGACACAAAGAAGATGTTCCTATGTTACATAGAAGAATGTTTCCTTGGCAATGGGGTAGGAAAGGAAATTACTCTGAAGAAGTGCCAGTACGTCTCGCGCTGAGACACAGTAGGAAAAGGGGTACACCGTTGAGTGCGCGTGGTTCAGGCCTGCATCGTCCTCCTTTCAAATTAAAGACGTATTCCTTATCTCTCGAGTATAAACACGCATTGGAATTTCAAAACAAAAGCACGCGAGACGTATTGGCTGCAAGAAAGGGTCTGCCACAGTACCCCGTGGCGAGGACAACCCCCCCGCAGTGCCTCATTGTATTGTATGGCTTTCGACCCTCGAAGGGGTTCGAGTGCCTATTAAAAAGTAAGAAACCTTCGACTTGCGCGTTTCTCATCAGATCTTTGCGAGAACAACACCTATCGATTCCTTATGTTTCGCCGATGAAGCTGACACCAAGAACGACGTAATTCCGACCATAATGAAGGAAATTCCATGGAATATCGATTTATATCATTTCAAGTTGACTTGACTTGGTTAAAAATAGTCCGATTTACATGAAATTTGGTATGATCGTCATCGGAAAAACATAAGGCACCCAGCGGTGTCACTTCCATAGCGATGCGATTAAGAATAAAGAATTTCTTAATACGCTGAAATGGATACTTCACATTTTCACCCTCGACAGTGGGGCACCGACCTCGATTTGTCGCGGTCGGCCGAGAATTCATACCTGTTTGAGAAATAAAATAATTCTTTATTTTTTATCGTATCGCTATGGAAGTGACACCGATGGGTGCCTTATGTTTTTCCGATGACGATCATACCAAATTTCATGTAAATCGGACTATTTTTAACCAAGTCAAGTCAACTTGAAATGACATAAATCGATATTCCATGGAATTTCCTTCATTATGGTCCGAATTACGTCGTTCTTAGTGTCAGCTTCATCGGCGAAACATAAGGAATCGATAGGTGTCGGTTTTGCAAAGATCTGATGAAAAATGCGCAAGTCGAAGATTTCTCACTTCTTATTAGGCACTCGAACCCCTTCTCGGGTGGAAAGCCATAAAATTCGGGCAGACATTGCGAGGGGTTGTCCTCGCCACGGGGTACCAGGCCGCCGCATCTCCTTGACGGGCGCTGCTCCTTAATTACCCTGTATCTGGTTAGGAAATAAAATAATTCTTTATTCTTTATCGTATGGATATGGAAGTGTCGCGGATGGATTCCTTGGGGATTTCCGATGAAAATCATGCCAAATGTCGTGGAAATCGGACAACTTTTACATAGGGAATACAAATAGCTTGTGTCAAAGTAGTCCGATTTGCATGACATTTGGTATGATTTTCGTCAGAAAAACATAAGGAATCCATTGGCGTCACTTCCCTTTCGATTCGATGAAGAAAAGGGTCCCTTAATACGCTGTAATGGATATTGCACCCTCGACTGCGGAGGGTCGACTTCAATTCGCTACGTTCGGCCCAGGATTCGTACCTTTTTCCGGAAAAAAACCATAAAAATCAGATGAGGCAATGCGAAGGTCTGTCCTCGCCACGGGGTACCAGCGCATCTCCTTGACGGGCGTTGCTCCAGAATTACCCTGTATCATTTGGGCAGTGTGTGACCCGACTACCCTCCGTGTAATTGGTCTGCGCGAAGTGGGGCGCAAGTTCGATCATTATCGGTACTCCTGCCCGAGAGGAATACGATTTACTTTAATTATAGTACATGTGTGTTTTGTAATAAAATGTTTCTATCGTCTCCTCAATTCAATAACTGGCATCCAGATATCTACGCTCCTACAATCCACCGTCAACACGGCTCGTGGAGAGACACAGGAAGAAAAGGGGTAGCCCGCTGTCGACGCGTGGTCCTCTCTAGTATAAACACGAGCTTCAATATCAGAAAAAAAGCAAGCGTTAACGTATTCCGTGCGAGAGAAGGTGGGCATTGCTGTGAAGAGCAATGATTCAACAGAGCAGCCGTTTGTGAGGAATGCAAATCCGAATGGTTCTGATACAATCTGCTCCCTATGATTGAAATTTAGTCTAGTAACATTTACTCCTCCTAACCTAACCAATCGAACTTGCATCCCTCCCAAAAGAACCGGCCATCCGAGCGTAGAAGCAAGTGCGAAATAAAAGTAACGGTGCGCTTCTCGATACCGCAGATGTACCTACCTAAGTAGCATTTCTGACGGAAAAAAATTGTCCAGCCTTTGGGCCTGGCGTAGACCTTTGGCAGGTAGGTATCAATTTCAAAAGGCAGTGCCACAAGTGGAGCCAGTAAAACCGTCCCCGGTCCGTGCTATACCAGACAGTTTTCTTCCAGTGAAAATCAGTAAATTTGCAAGCGCAATATCTTAAAAACCAGTGAAAATAAAGTGTATACATTAAAGCTTATTGAATTTGTCTTGGAACGCACTATCAACTCAGGTGTTCAAAAAAAATAGTTCCATTTGAAAAACCGAACTTGACCATCGTATCCTTTAAAATAATAATCGATAAAAAAATTCGTTCGCGCTAAATAATTGGCCCCCTCGAACCATGCAATTCCCTATTTTTTTAATAATTTTATCTCCTATAGTTTAGGAGAAAACCGGCTGTCCAGTCTTAGGTGGGACACCCTGTATATCGTGATTAATGATAATTAATAATTGATAATTAATTTTATTAAAATTAATGTCGCTCCGCGGGTGGTCAGTCCCTTTTTATAGGACTACTGATCACTCCTTCTCCAGGTTTGTCACATGACAATTAAGACGGTGGGAGATAAAATCTCCCAATCATCTGCCGTGGGATCCACCTGAAGAATTCTTTCCAGCGGGCTATCCGAGAGTTTTGTTTACTGCAGAATTTGAGCTATCGCGCGCCTATTTCGGTGTCTTCTGCTTTACTTAAGACGTATTTCTGCAGTTATACGAAACTCTCAGTAGCGTCGATACTTACATTCTTATTTTAATTGATTTTTTAGAAGTTTACGCTACTGGGTTTTCGATGTGCTCTGTACGATTGGTTTCGTACAGCCCACATGCTAGGGATGGAAGTTAAAATACATCGGTTCCGTATTGGAGCTCGATTTACGGGATATAATAGGGAGGGCAAATTTGTGGCGATGATCAGGAGCGCAGCTTTGTGAAGGTGTCGACTCCGCTGGCGGAAGGGGCCTTTGACCCATCAGCTGGCGTCCACTGGTCCCCTTTGTGTGCGCTCGATTGGCCAGCTGGTGTACAGCTAGTAGGTGTGCGGCTACCTCCTTCATGCTGGTCCTCCTGCTCACTGTTGCCGTCCGTTGATTCTTGACTTGATTTCTTCTTGTAGATTACGGATTACAATGCCTTATCGGCAACACTTGTATACTAGGTGATTACAATACACCAAAGTACGAAATAGTAAACATATTCGATTTAAAGGGTTAGATAATAGTAGACTCTACGTCGCGGGACGTGACACCTCCCCCGTTAGAAAGCAAATTTCCAGAGGAAATTTGTTTCAATTCTTGGATCGCTTCCTTGAATTTTCTTGCTGCTGGAGTCGGTTGTTGTCCCTCGTCAGTTGTTGCTGGTTGATCTGCATTCTGCGATGACGGTTGCTTTTTCTTGGCAAAATATATTATTAAAGTTGTTAAGGAGCTCCAAATTGCCCCTAACAATGTAGTGCGCATCCATAGACTGCATGTATTTGGTATCCGTGTACAATGGTATCAAATACTGTTTTTATTATTTTAATGATTGTAAGGAAGTTTACTTCCTTAAGGTCATTTTGAATATTCCCGCGCTCACACGCGGGCCGATAAGGCAGTGAACTAGTCATGCAGGAGAGTAAAAAGGAGAGAGAAATACAGGATAACGGAAACTCATCGTCGAGATAGAGGACACGTGTAGTGATTATAAATTGATGGTAAAAGCTAGGCTAATAGGGTAAAGAATAAACATTGAATGTAGTTTCTTTGTTTATTTCAGGTGTGTAAATAGTTGTGATTAAATTTAGGGGATTAGTTAATGTAAATATTAATAAATGACAAAACTTTGTTTATTTCAGAGAAACAATTCGGGTTTATTCCTCCCAATCCCTTAGTGCTGTCAATAACGGAGACACATTATATGATAATAAAAACTCCAAGTAGTCCTGCGGTGAATGTTCCAAATTTAAGAAATCCATTCCAGAATTTGGCTGCTGCATTTTCGGCCAATGTGGTGATGGTTTCTTCGTCCAAAATTCCCATTATTGATATTGATCCGGCGGGAATATTTTTCCCGGATACTCCTCTGGCGAGTGTATTTAATACCGCTGCTGTTTCTGCAGGGAACATAATGTGGTCCCTTAAATTTTCCAATTCCTTCTGTGTATATATTCCGCTGGTTGCAAGATCCGAAGGAGATGTATAATGCCAGTTGAGTTTTGTTTTTGGATGTAATATTTGGGGTGGACGAACTTCAATTGGATGTGGTAAAATTCTGTGCCATGCTTGGTCAATTTCATACATGACTGGTAGTATGGGACTACATTCCCTATGTGTCCCTTGAGTGGTTAAAATGTGCGATTTCGGTGTTATGAACATAGAACTGTTTCTCAACCATACAGGTAGCTCTATATAACATTCATCTGTTTTACGTATTTTAACTTGAACAGGAATGCATTTTACAATGTGTATTACTTCGCCAGCTACTAGTGCCATATGTCCCGGTGTTTTCGTGACTATATTAGCAAATTCGTCTGGTTTCAGTGTAGCAATTATTAGAGCATTGTTTAATATTTGTTGTTCCAATAAGCATTTTTGTATAATTATGTCTCTGTATAGTGTTTTCAATTCAGTTCTTATATGTTTCTCCACGTAGACAAATTTGGAATTCACATACGTGAAAATATCCAAATTTTCTACTGGAATTTTGTGTAAGGATGCAAATGTTCTTTCCTTTGTTGTTGTGGAGATTGGGTTAATTTCGCAATCTCCTACTGAATTTAATGAAACGGTTGTCACGTTTAAATGTTGCCCATTGCAATCGTATTCAATGAGGGCCCAAACAAGATTCAAGTTAATTACAATTATCCATGGTAAAATCATGGTGATTCCCCCTTTAAAAAAAAAAATTTGTTTTAAACTATCGTTATGTTAATAACGATTTATAATTTTCCCTTTAGTATTTCGTACTCTCGAAATCTTATTCTATATATATAGAAATTTTATGGGTACCCGCTCTTCGTCCCATGTGTCTCCTCTCGCAAGTAATCGTATTAAAATTATCTAATTTTCCTTTTGGAAAGCTCCTGAACAGAGTTTTATGGTCTGTAATAGACGACAATCTAAGTATTGTATTACTCACAAGGGACGTTCGGCAACCCGGAAATTCAGAAAATTTTGAAACTCGGTGTGCAAGTAGAGTAGTTCATCCGTAACACAACCCTATTTTTCGTAGGTGCCATAAAGCATTTTTTAGGGGTGAATTCACCCCTTGAAAAAAATGCAGAATTTTCTTTTCCGTGGAATATCTCGAGAACGGTGAGAGATATCGAAAAGAAGTTCAAACAAAAGTTGCAGCCTTCTTTTACAGGGTTTGTCCGGAAAGTAATGAGCCTCATTTTTTTTTACAAAGTTTATTGATCGGACAGGTACAACAACTTAATATTCCTCAAAATACGACCCTTGCGCATCAATACATTTTTGCCAGCTTGATTTCCATGCTGCATAAGCTCCCTGGAACTCCTCTGCCGGAATGCTGTTCAATAAGGTCGTCGTAGTAGCTTGGACGTTCTCCAGGGTGCCCAGATGATGTCCTTTGAGCTCCCTTTTCAGCCGAGGAAACAAAAAGAAGTCCGCCGGGGCTAGGTCGGGACTGTAGGGTGGCTGGGGAATCGTTGCAACACCGATCCAGGTCAGGTAGGAGGTGACAACAAAGGCGGTGTGAGACGGCGCATTGTCATGGTGCAGTTTCCATGAAGCTCGGATCTCTCTTCGGACGCGGGTGACCCCGCGATTCAGCCTTTGAAGCACTTCCTTGTAATATTGAGCGTTGACGGTCTGGCCAGGGGGTACGAACTCGTGGTGCACGATCCCCTTAACATCAAAGAAAACAATGACCATCGACTTCACGCGGGACTTGCTCATTCGAGCTTTCTTCTGGCGCGGCGACGCCGTCGTGTGCCATTCCGCACTCAGCCGTTTCGACTCCGGATCGTACTCGAAGACCCATGACTCATCACCAGTGATAACGTTGTCCAGGAAACGGGGATCATCCGCACAGAGTTGTTTCAGCTCCTCGCACACTTCCACGCGATTCACTTTTTGAGCGTCGGTTCACTTTGGGCACAAGTTTTGCGCAAATCTTCCGCATGGCCAAGTCTTCCGATACAATCTCATGAACAATTGTTTTCGGCAAGTTCAATAGTTCCGATATCATACGAACACTCAATCGTCGGTCTGTGTTGAGCAATTCGCGCACACGGGTGAGGTGTTCGTCCGTTCGTGATGTTATGGGCGTCCAGAACGGGCCTCGTCGGTAACCTCTTCCCGACCTTCCCCGAACGACTTGTACCACTTCTTTGCCTGCGAATAGGACATGCAAGCATCCCCGAAGGCTTCTTTAAGCATGTCCCATGTTTCCTTCGGCGTCTTGTTGAGTTTAACACAAAACTTCACCGCATAACGCTGTTCTAATGTTTTTTCCATCGTAACTACGACGAGGTCACTGTACAGACGTTCACGTGGCAGCACGTCCTAACCCTCCCAGAGCTCGGAGGCGACTCCCCGTGGCATCGCTGGAAAGCTAAAGGTTTCCCCATTTTTCCCTACCGGTCGCAGCGCTGTGCGTTGTATAGTTGCGTCACAAAAAAATGAGGCTCATTACTTTCCGGACAAACCCTGTATATCTACAAAACAGAGCGAAAATAATTTTCGAAAAATCCATATTTTTCAAGTTACCCCCACCACCAACTCTTAAAATTAAGTTTTTGTATTTTATAAATATACGCTGGCATACCTCTGGATAATCTCTTTTCTTACATATAAATAGTTTATGTGTTATATTTTTTTTGCAAACAAATAAAACCTCTATTACCGAATTTGAAGTCCATTTTGGCAGTTTCCATTAATAACATAGTTTCTTAAAGCCATATTTAAATTCTTATTTATGTAAGGTTGAGATAGCTTTCAATAATTTAAGCAAGGCAGTACGTACGTAAAATTGCATCCAAGGTAAAACTCATTAAAACTAATCAGTGACGTGCATGAATCAGTATGATAACAGCACATTCGTACATGCATTACTTGAAGTGTAATCTTATTAGGCTATTTTGGAAACCACGCGATAAATAAATAATGCGTGAAGATTCACAATGACTTTGCAAAATATATATGTTATCATCAAGAGACACGGTAGTGTCTCGCGCCAAGTATATATATATATATATATATATATATGCGCAGCGCGAGACACAGAGTGGCTCTATTACGCCACGACTCGCTATCAA
The DNA here is from genome assembly GCA_947577245.1 of Andrena bucephala. Classification (NCBI taxonomy): domain Eukaryota; kingdom Metazoa; phylum Arthropoda; class Insecta; order Hymenoptera; family Andrenidae; genus Andrena; species Andrena bucephala. The sequence continues at coordinate 29,382,548 of OX387716.1, read as the reverse complement.
GAACCCTGAGATTTCCGAATCTCAATAACGGCTGATCCGATTAGATTTTGAATGGTCTTAATGGATAGCCTGGGTTTGATTTACATAAGAAAAGTGTCTTCGTTTTGTTCCTACGGACCTTATGAGCTGAGATATTTCGATGTAAAGTGGCAATTTGCCGATTTTCATGTTTGTAAATTTCTTCATCGTCATCGTCCTACACTTCTAGGCAAGAGGGGTGTATGAAAGGGTGAGGAAATGTCTCTCAGGCACGTCGCTCATTGGATGTGGGTTTCGGCCAATCGCGTAACAAGTTGTTGTAACCTGACAGCTAGACAGAGATATTATAAATAACCTACCAAGTGCTAAGTATCAACAAATGTTTTGAAGATATTAATGCATCGATATGAAAATGGAATGCGCAATTTAAATACATATAGGGTAAAGGACCCAATTACTGCCACCTACCCAATTACTGTCACCCTAAGCTGTTTTACGTAAAATAACGAATAAATCTCCCTGATAACCATCTGACGCCAATCTGACATCAGATTGGCAGCAGGGTCTGCCGTGAGAGCGCAGAGCCTGACGTCAGATCCGTAGTCATCTGTGTCCGCATTAGGCTGCGGTCTGAGGTACAGAGCCTGACATCAGGGCCTGACGTCAGATGAACAGCAGATTCGCATCAGATCCTGCCGTTCGCCTGACACGTATAACAGCGCCATCTGAGGGTCAGAATTGGCAAACAATTCCCTACGCGTGACGTCACATGGCCGTCCCTACACACCAACACAAATGCAGCGTTATTGCTGTAGGTGTATCCCTACTCCCCCATAATCAGCTAGTAGATTCTACAGTTTATTAAATAATTAATTCTACTAGTTTCAAAAAGGATTTATTCTTTATTTAATAATATACAGGATTGGTGATTACAATTGTTAGAAAATAATATAAATAGCGCATATAAATTCGAGGAAGAACATTCAATTTTTACATTTATAAATCCATATACGTCCCGTAACCAGTGGTACCTATTAGGTGCGATATCAGAAAATTTCCTTTATTTTCGACTTCTTTTTGCTGTAGAATCACCACATTCCGTATTATGTTAGCGCTGAAAACAAATAGAACCTTAGTATAAAATTAAAGGTAACGTATGAATAAACAGGTATACATGCGATACTTACTTCAGCTCCATCTCCGCACAGCACACACCCCAGGCCATCATGCATGCTCCTGCGAACATTAACATTTATAATAAAACATGTGTTTAATTATTATCTACTAAACAAGACGCTAAACATTGGCACTTCGTGCATAACCATACTTTTCTGTCTTGCAGATAATGTGAAACTCGATTTTCGCGACGTAGATAATTGGAAATTATTCAATTGCATAATTACGTTTGCCTTCTGGATACGTCAAGATGATTTGTCTGGATATTGATGGATGAAATTACTTGGAATATTCTTCGATTTTGCCGGCACTGATTGCCACTGCCAGTGACTGTCATCTCATACCTCGAAAATGAATGCAAATTGGACATAGAGTCTTGACCAATCACGAGTTTCGGCACTATGGCGCAGCCAATCCGAGCGTCGATTCAAGAGCGTTGGTCAAGACTCTACGTCCAGTTTGCGTTCGTTTCCGAGGTGGTAGTCACTGGCAATGACAGTCAGTGCTGGCAAAATTGAAGAATATTCCAAGTAATTTCATCCATCAATATCCAGACAAATCATCTCGACGTATCCAGAAGGCAAACGTAATTATGCAATTGAATAATTTCCAATTATCTACGTCGCGAAAATCGAGTTTCACATTATCTGCAAGACAGAAAAGTATGGTTATGCACGAAGCGCGAATGTTTAGCGTCTTGTTTAGTAGATAATAATTAAACACATGTTTTATTATAAATGTTAATGTTCGCAGGAGCATGCATGATCGCCTGGGGTGTGTGCTGTGCGGAGATGGAGCTGAAGTAAGTATCGCATGTATACCTGTTTATTCATACGTTACCTTTAATTTTATACTAAGGTTCTATTTGTTTTCAGCGCTAACATAATACGGTATGTGGTGATTCTACAGCAAAAAGAAGTCGAAAATAAAGGAAATTTTCTGATATCGCACCTAATAGGTACCACTGGTTACGGGACGTATTGTATATGGATTTATAAATGTAAATATTGAATGTTCTTCCTCGAATTTATATGCGCTATTTATATTATTTTCTAACAATTGTAATCACCAATCCTGTATATTATTAAATAAAGAATAAATCCTTTTTGAAACTAGTAGAATTAATTATTTAATAAACTGTAGAATCTACTAGCTGATTATGGGGGAGTAGGGATACACCTACCGCAATAACGCTGCATTTGTGTTGGTGTGTAGGGACGGCCATGTGACGTCACGCGTAGGGAATTGTTTGCCAATTCTGACCCTCAGATGGCGCTGTTATACGTGTCAGGCGAACGGCAGGATCTGATGCGAATCTGCTGTTCATCTGACGTCAGGCCCTGATGTCAGGCTCTGTACCTCAGACCGCAGCCTAATGCGGACACAGATGACTACGGATCTGACGTCAGGCTCTGCGCTTCAGATCTGGTTATCAGGGCTTATAAAATTATGCATAAAAAAAAGTTAGCATACAATTCAAACTGTTATTTTTATGATACAAAAAACAGTACTTAATTTTTTCTTCGTTAATTTAAATAAAACGATACAAAATTTTAAGCGAATATTAGGAGAATGGAAACGATGACTTCCTTACTAGCGAAAGAGAAAACAGGTCGTTAAAGAAAATGCTGTAATTGTAATATTTAAGCTATTAACATAACAAAATTTAATGTTTTAAATAATATAAGCATCATAGAAAGTAATAAAGATCCGAATTCACCGATTCATTAAGTCTTTTTATTTATTAATTGGGTGACAGTGATTGGTACAAGCGTTTCCAGCATTTTGGTATTACTGTCATAGCAGTAGTTGCTCATGTACATGACACGACGTAACCTTAAAATGACATAAACAGTATTAGGTTAGCTGGCAGTAATTGGGGCACGGTGTAATAGACAGGTGTACTGACTCTATACCTTTAACCCCAACGATTTTGTGTGCCGATTTCTGCTTAGTTCCCCTGGCCGTCGCGAGAGGCGTCGTGACTTAAAAGGCATATACATATGTATTAATGAGACTGTAGTAGTAGAGATTTTAGTGCTATTACTGGGCTTGCCAGAAACAACAGGCCATGCTGTAAATGCCTTTACGAGATCGACGAAATCTGCTGGCCGGCAGAAGAACTAGGACGAAAAAGTCACACATTCTGACACAGTCGTAACACCTGTCTATTACACCGTGAATTGGGGTGTCAGTAAATCAGTCAAATACATTTGAAGGGTGTCAGTAATGGATCCCCATATAAATTTTAGAAATTGATGAATTTATACATAAAAATCGAAGTTTTAAGATCCGCCAAAATTTGTTCAACAAGTAAACATATTAAACAATAATAAATAACAAGACAACATACACTTTTAGTCTATAAGTACATAATTATAAAATAATGTCAGCGTCAACGCTTAATGTGTCAGTAATTGGGTCATTTACCCTACAGTACGGCAAAGTTTAGGAGAACATTTTTCAATAAACGTAAAACGAGATGTATTCGAATTTCTTATAACCCTGTGCACAGAATATGATTGTATAAGACAATTGGTAGAGCATCAAGTAACTTCTACAACTCGATGTAAATCTTGTGATTATACAAAAAGCATTACTTCTGATAATTTAGTTGTTTCAATATCTATTAACAATTTGAAAAAAAGAAGCTATAATCTTAACGATTTATTAAACGTTACATTTTCACATTGGTATGAATCAGATAACGGATCATGTGAACAGTGTACAGGAAAAGATATTATGTTTAAGAATGAATTAATATTGACAAAAGATATAGTTATTATTCGTTTACTATTATTTTCATTACAAGATGATAAAATAGTCAAAGCAATACGTAAATTTAATATATGTACTATTCCCACAACCAAAGTAGTAATAGCTGGACAATCATATATAGTTATGAATGCTATATTTCATAGTGGTTCATGTATTGAGGATGGTCATTACACCAGTATATGTAAAGTAGAAGGAATGACTAGAAGTTGGATTGAAGCTGATGACGTGCCAATTTAAAAAAGGCAATGGCCCAAAGGCGCTAAAGATCTTTATATTTTGTTCTTACAAAAAAATGATAATAAATAAATAAGCCAACAAAAATTACCACGCTATGGAATAGCTGAAAGAAGAATGCTGCCATTTGGGCTCCATATCAATCATCAATCAAAACGACACAGTACAATATTGTCGTAAATTAATATCAGAAAACACTACAAAATGTGTGAAATCCCCACAAAATTACCTTTTCACAAAAAGGTACAAAAAGAGCGCCAAGTATATAATCTCATCATAAAGAATCCCATTTAAAAAAAACATTTCTTAAACTGCTATATTTAACTTCACGAAAATAATGATATACAACAATTGCGCCAATTATCATAATGGCAAAGAAAAAATGTATTAAATAATATTAAGCAGATATATTTTTATACAAATAAATACTTTAATACGAATAAATATTTTATTCAAAATACTTGGCGCTGCGATCTTAGTATTAATTAATTAAAATTTCCAATAACTCCCTTACAATCAAAAATACATAAACATATTGTCACGTCCCGGGTGGAGGTCTCTGGGGACAATGACACTGTGGGGTTAATGGAACTGAGGCGAGGATCTTGAATCCTGCACACTCGAGGTAGAGGAATTTGAGGCGAGGACCTTGAATCCTGCACACTCGGTGTAGAGGGATTGGAGGCGAGGATCTTGAATCCTGCACACTCGGGGTAGAGGGATTGGAGGCGAGGATCTTGAATCCTGCACACTCGGGGTAGAGGGATTGGAGGCGAGGATCTTGAATCCTGCACACTCGGGGTAGAGGGATTGGAGGCGAGGATCTTAAATCCTGCACACTCGGCGACCAGGGAGGTTTAAAGTCGAAATTATACTTGGGGAACACCCGTTAGAACACTTGGTGCGTTTTGTTTCGGTTTGGTAATTGGATTTACCGATGCATCCATATAAGAAATCACACGTAACGGTTCCGCGAAATCTGTCTAGTCACCTGGCTATACGCGGCCCATGCAAAAGAACGTTGGTAAACACTATAAGAACACTTGAGTTCGCGAACCGAGATCAGCTGTTGCTGCAGTCCGTGATGGCTTGGGATCTTCGCGACAACAGGATAAACACAATAATACGAAGCGAGGTTTAAAGCAAAGCGGTTTATTAGCTTTACGCACGAATGTATGCACAGTGATGGCGATTTATATAATAACAATAATGATAATATAAGAAGATGAACATGAATACATGCGAACAAACCAAAGAAAGTGTATGACATGCAATAAGCGCTAATACAAGTAAATAGTATATGAAACGCAATAGGCGTTAATAAAGTTCAATAATATGAGCAATAAGCTTTAGTAAAGAAAACAAATACGAAATGCAATAAGAGTTAATACAAGTAAATGATATAGGAAACGCAACTGGCGTTAATAAAGTTCAATAATACGAGCAATAAGCTTTAGTAAAGAAAAGAAATACGAGATGCAATAAGCGGTATTAATATAAAATAATAAATGGTATGGAGGTGATGCACAATGTAATGGTAAGTAGTATTAATCGCTTACGGTAGTTGCCGTAGATCGCAGAATGTAACACTGTTTTAAATATTTCCGAACTTTTCGATAACACACGTTATTGGACACTGGTGTCAGTAGAAGAGAGGTTACGGCCTCTTGGGCCCGGGTATTTATATGATTTTCGGAAGATTGTTACGGGTGAAGGGTATGCGCGGTATGCACCGTGGCACGCGCCGCGGTATCATTTCCGGAGTTTTTAGTTGTATGAAATAAGTGTCTACAATTGGAGCGCGTTGACAATAGAATAAGACCTCTGGGGTTTTTTCATTCGTACGAAATATTCGCCGCAAGGACTTCCGGGGTTTTTAGTTGGCTTTTGAAAAGAGAATACTCATCTGATTTGATGGATTTTGGGTGGTTTGATTGGAAAGGGGTGAGCGTGGCTTTGGGTTGGAGGGTCTTAGAGAGGGAGTGAGACGTGGTCTCGAATTAAGAGTGATTTGGGACGAGGGACTTGTTTAGATTAAATATGGGGGAGGAGATGATGCTTTGTAGGGCGAAGGGGAGATGGGGATTTCATACTTGACCATTTCGAGATGGGGACCGCTAAGGTACATCGTCTAGATGGTCAGTGGTTGGGGAAAGGGGTAAGCCTTGAGTTCGAGGGATCATTGGAGTTGTGGAGCGATTTAGGAGACAGACTTGTTATAATACCGGCGCGGAAAAATAGTGGGACGTTACAATATACATATACATATTAAAAATGCAGTCAGATTTATTCTACATATATGTAATTCTATTATCATACGTAGCATATGCACACGCACACATTCACGAACGCACGCACAAGAAGGAAAGAAAGAAAAAAAAATTAATGCAATTTATACATATTTATTGAGTTTAGCAATACCAATTCGGGGCGCAGCGCCAAGTATTTTGAATAAAATATTTATTCGTATTAAAGTATTTATTTGTATAAAAATATATCTGCTTAATATTATTTAATACATTTTTTCTTTGCCATTATGATAATTGGCGCAATTGTTGTATATCATTATTTTCGTGAAGTTAAATATAGCACTTTAAGAAATGTTTTTAAATGGGATTCTTTATGATGAGTTGAAATGACGCAGAATCGCATTGATGCGGATAACCTTGTCGACCCTTCAGATTTTCCGAGTTTTCGGTAAACATGTTTTTGTACTCGCGTCTTTGAGTGATATAAATATTCCCGAGGATGTAGCCAACGGCAGTTACATTTTTGGCAGCAGTCAGTTACCATCCAATTGAAAAAAGTGAGTGATCATTGTTTGAAAGACTATTTTCTTTAAAATGCAGACGATTAATGTTGCTAACGTAATACACATGTTAGCCACTACATTTCAAATTGCAAGTATAACACAGACACCTATAATCCCGGTAGAAACGGTTCTGCACAATGAAATTCGGGACATTATAAAAAAGTTTCAAAACATACATTCCCTACCATTAATTGAACATGATTATGTGCTCGATTATGCCGATCCATCAGAACCACATGGTGCACAAGTTGTAGAGTACATTATGCCTGCAGAAGAACAAGAAGACAGTTTTGAACCTGCAGAATGTACTGTTGATGATGAAGGTGGACAAGTTGACTTAAGTTATAAGAGAAAAGCTGTAACGTTTTGGAAAAGCGCAAAAAAGGCACGTCGAACGCTTACCAGTGTACAGAAAAATTATCGCATGGTTAAATCTTTGCAGCAGCTCTACAGGTGGGAGGCGAGTGTAGAGAGAGGTGGAACAAATGCAGATAAACTTGCATTTATTGCAGAATATGTATAGCAAAAGTTTGAAGAAGCTTGTGACAGAAGATCTATTATTCATGACATGAATTTAAGATTGTGGGCCTTGGAGGCAAAAAACCAGGTGGACCTACCCCAATTCGTGGCAGGTAAATGGTGGATTTGGAACTTTAAGACTGCGCATAGAATTGTGTCCCGCAAGATAACAACATTCAGGACGCAATTTACATTTGAAGATATTGACAACATCAAAAATATTGCAGAATCGTTTGTTTCTCGCGTAAAGTCTAACATTCCAGCTGTCGGAGTTGAAGAAATTTATAATGCAGACGAGAGTGGTTTCAACCTGGTAATACATTCTGGGCGAACATTGGCGAAATTAGGAGTGAAAACGGTAGAAGCGACGATTCAATCGGTATCTTCTACAACACATAGCTACACTATAATGCCTATTATATCAGCAAGCGGACGTCTTCTTTCACCACTTTACATAGTTTTGAAGGAATCTACAGGAACACTTGGTCCGATAGTGCAAAGAACTCTATTCCGTCCGGTTAATATTTACATCGGAGCTTCAAAGTCAGGAAAACTCACGTCTGACCATTTTAAAAATTGGTTTGGCGAAGTGTATCTACCGAATACGGGCCGTAGAAGCATGCTCCTACTCGACTCGTGGACGGGACACTGCCCAAATGAGCTACAGCAGTTGATTCCACAAGACAAGGAAGTAACTTTTTCAATGATTCCAAAAAAAAACGACGGGCATCATTCAGCCTTTAGATGTGTTTGGATTCCGGATTTGGAAAAATTTCGTGCGGACATTTTCGGATAATGTGATTCTCCAAGAGAGAGATGTCAATTTGCACTTACGTAATGAAATAATTAAATTGCAGTCCCTAACCCACAACCAGTTTTCTTCGCCTAGATTCAAAAACCTTTTTCGATATGCTTGGTTTAAAAGCGGATATCTAGAAACGCATCCCAGCGAATTTCAAAATCCTGTAGATTTCTGTTACTTCAGGAATGAAAAGCTTATACCCAAATGTAGTATTTGTGGGGAGCCGGCTTTTATGCGATGTGCATGGTGTGGCAAGTATTTTTGTTTTAATCATTTCTATGAAGAATATCATTATTGTTCCAATTACGAACCGTAATTTTCAATGTATCTATCGCCTTCTAATAGTATAATTCTTTCAATGTATAATCAAACAATACAACATGTACAAAAAGACACTGCGAATGTTTAAATATTACTTTTTGCGGCCACTTCATTAATGAAAACTGCTATGATGTAATATTATATATATATGTTATTAGTGGGATAGGTAAGTAAAATTGATGCAGAATGATTTAAAATTCATATACATATGCATTATGCAAATCGGAAGGTTCAACAAGGTTATCCGCATTAATGCGATTTTGCGTCATTTCAATGGTAACATATATATTTTGCAAAGTCATTGTGAATCTTCACGCATTAGTTATTTATCGTGTGGTTTCCAAAATAGCCTAATAAGATTACACTTCAAGTAATGCATGTACGAATGTGCTGTTATCATACTGATTCATGCACGTCACTGATTAATTTTAATGAGTTTTACCTTGGATGCAATTTTACGTACGTACTGCCTTGCTTAAATAATTGAAAGCTGTCTGAACCTTACATAAATAAGAATTCAAATATGGCTTTAGGAAACCATGTTATTAATGGAAACTGCCAAAATGGAATTCAAATTCGATAATAGAGGTTTTATTTGTTTGCAAAAAAATATAACACATAAACTATTTATATGTATTAAAAGAGATTATCCAGAGGTATGCCAGCGTATATTTATAAAATACAAAAACTTAATTTTAAGAGTTGGTGGTGGGCGTAACTTGAAAAATATGGATTTTTCGAAAATTATTTTTGCGCTGTTTTGTAGATATAAAAGAAGGCTGCAACTTTTCTTTAAACTTCTTGTCGATATCTCTCACCGTTCTCGAGATATTCCACGGAAAAGAAAATTCTGCATTTTTTTCAAGGGGTGAATTCACCCCTAAAAAATGCTTTATGGCACCAACGAAAAATAGGGTTGTGTTACGGATGAACTACTCTACTTACACACCGAGTTTCATAATTTTCTGAATTTCCGGGTTGCCGAACGTCCCTTATCAGTCATTTTGTCGATCTATTTTCTATTTGTGTACAATTTTATTTTATTTGATTATCATCCTGGACAGGACTTAATATACGCGAGTTTGAGTTTATTTATGTGTACAGTACGAGTTGTTCCATCAGATAATATTTTAACATTCTGATTAGGCAACAATTCGAGTACTTTATATGGTCCTGAATACTGATCTGCGAACTTTGTCCTCCGAGGTTCTTTCAAAAGATATACTAAATCTCCTGCTTTAAAATCTTGTGGATTAATTTTCCGATCATAATATTGTTTAGATTTGGCTTTTGCCTTTATCAAATTTTCTCGGGCTTGGGTTTGCAGATTAGTTATTTTACAAAATAAATCTCTTAGATATTCAACATATGTAGGTTCCAAATCTTCACCAATAGGTTTTTCGCTCGAAGGTTCTCGTGCAATGCATCCGAAAACTAATTCATGTGGTGAAAATTTAGTACCCTCATGTACTGCAGTGTTGTATGAAAACATTGCTAAATCTATCCAATTATCCCAATTATCGTCATTTGTCGTATACTGTTTTAAATACTCTGTTAATACGTGATGCGATCTTTCTATCGAACCGTTACTCTGTGGATGATAAGCTGTAGTAACATAACGTTTAATTTTGAATCGTTTAGCGACGATTTTTAGCAAATTTGAAGTGAAATTTGTTCCTTGATCAGTTAAAATGGCTTTAGGTGATCCGAATCGGCAAATAAACCGTTTTATGAATACGTCTGCTATATCGGCAGAGGTGGTTCGAGCTAAAGGTATCGCTATTGAATATTTCGTTAATAAATCTTGTATCGTTAGTATAGTATGTGTTCTTCCTTTTCTGGTTTTTGGCAATGGTCCAACGATGTCCATGCTGATTTTGTCGAACGCTTTACCTGGAGTGTCTGTCAGGACCATTGGTTGCTTTATTTTTATTCTTGTTAACTTCTTCATTTGACAATCTTGCATTCTCTAATGAATTTTTCGATTTCCTTCTTCATATTTTCCCAATAGTAATTTTGTCGTATCCTGTGGTAGGTTGTTGTGACTCCTTTGTGTCCTCCACTGGACGACGTATGTTTTTCTTTTATTATATGTTCCCTCAGATTTTCAGGTGGTGTTACCACGTCACCAGTGCAAATGGTAATTGTAATCGGTCGTTCTTCAAAAATGTCCTTTAATCTATTTATGATATATTTCCATGGTATGTCTTCTATATTATGGGTTCTACTTATGGAGAACGATTTCAGGTCGAATTCTGTGACTACGTCCCATAATGACATGAGACCATTTAAAATGTTATTAGATCGTATAACAGTTCTTGGATTTTCTTTGATTGGTAAACTTATTATATATCTTACTCCATCTGGTACAGGTTGGGCCCTTTCTAGGATAAGATCTACATGATTTGGTAGTAGATTTTCTGTTTCTAGTTCTTTAGCAACTCTATCGATTGGACTTCCATCCAATCCGATGAAAATGACTCTATCTTTTATTTTTCCAAGAGAATCTCTAGATTCTCTTATCACCAATTGGTTTTGATGAGGAATTGTATCCTCGCTTCTACTTGTAGTTGTTTTTGGTGATAATTGAGGCGGTGATGGAGATATATCTATTATTTCCATGGATTCTTCGTTTTGCGGTGTTTCTGTGGTTTCCATTGATTCTTTTTCTTGTAGTGTTTCAGTAGTTTCAATTGATTCTTCTTATTCTTGTGATGTTCCTGCGATGTCAATTGGTTCTTCTTGATTTTTCTTTTTTGGTAAAGGACCAGCAATTGATGAATCGCTTGATAGAGTTCTTTTTCGTTTTTGTTCTAAATTTTTAGGTGTTTCTGACGATAATGTATTTTGTTCCATATCTACATCTTCTGATTCTTCTGGTATTGGTATGCGTTTACGTCTCCTTTTTGGAAATTCTAAATATTTGAGTTCCCTATTTGGGAAGGCTAAATGTCTGCTTCTCGTCATTGCTCCTTTGAAATCTTCCGGTGAAGTTGACCGTAAATTTTTCTTTTGAGGCGGTTCGCCTTCTGGAGGATCCTCTTCCTTCTTATCAGTAGGCATACTTCTGGTGGATTGCGGGATAACGCATCAGCGTTGAGGTTACTTTCCCCTTTTTTATAATTTATTTCGAATTCGTAATCGGATAATTTAAGTTTCCATTTCCAAATTCGAGAATTTGGATCTTTTACTGAATTCATCCATACTAGAGGTTTGTGGTCTGTTTCTATTTTAAATTTACGACCATATAAATAGGGTCTAAAATGTGTTGCGCAATAAATAATTTCTAAACATTCCTTTTCAATTGTAGAATAATTTTGTTCTGCTGTATTTAATAAGCGGGACGCATAAGCAATAGGAAGATCGTCGCCGGTAAATTCCTGACTAAGCACTCCTCCTATAGCGTAACCCGAAGCATCCGTCGTTACTTTGAACGGCTGCGAAAAATCTGGGTATTGAAGTATTGGCTTAGATATTAGAGCTTTCTTTAGTATTTGAAATGCTTCTTCCTTTTCTTTGTCCCAAATAAATTTCGTTGTCTTTTTTAATAGATTTGTTAATGGTTTCGATTTTCTTGAAAATTCAGGTATAAATCGTCTATAGTATCCAATTAATCCCAAGAATTGTTTAATGTTCTTAGGGGTTTTGGGTCTAGGAAAATTTTCTACTGCTTCAATCTTTTTTGGATCCGGTTTTACTCCATGTTCGTCAATTATGTGTCCTAAATAGATCACCTCATGTCGTAAAAATTCGCATTTGTCTGGTTGAACCATTAGTTTTGCTTCCCGTAGTCTTTTCATTAATCTTGTAAATTTTATTTCGTGTTCACGAAGAGAACGGGAATATATTACTATGTCATCCAGATAAACAAAAAGTTCGGTTCCTTGAAGTCCTGATAGAACGCTATTCATAAGGCGTTGAAAAGTTGCAGGAGCATTTTTTAATCCAAAGGGCATTCTTGTAAACTGATAATGTCCATATGGTGTAGAAAATGCTGTCTTGTGTGCGTCGTCTGGTGCCATCTTAATCTGATGAAACCCTGATGCTAAGTCGAATGTAGAGAAATATTTTGCGCTTCCTACTTGATCCAATATTTCTGTAATATTTGGTAGAGGATAAGCGTCACCTATCGTTTCTTCGTTTAATTTACGATAATCGATTACTACTCTCCATCGTTTTTTTCCTGTTGAATCTGGTTTTTTAGGAACGATCCATATGGGAGAACTATATGGAGATGAGGATGATTCTATCACACCAGTTTCCAATAATTAATTTATTTGTTGATTTATTTCATCCTTATGAACTGGTGGATATCGATACTGCCGAGTATTTATCGGTATATCATCTGTAGTATGAATTCTATGTTGTATGCTATCTGTTCCTTCCAAAATTTCTCCTGCTAGATGAAAACGATCTTCGTTTTCCTTTATTAGTTGTATCACATTTTCTTTTTCTTCCTTGTTTAAGTGATCCAACCTGAGTAGTTTCAAGATTTCTTCGAATCGATTTTCTTTCGATATTTTCGTCAAGTTACAGCGTTTATAGGAACGTTCTTCAAATGGAAGTATTTCGATTGTAGGTACTACAACATTACAATCCTCGTCCGTACTATTTATTATTCTCATATGGGCTTTTCCCTCTCGATTTGTTACTAAGGCATTTCCCAAATAGATTCCTTCTTTGACGTGCAATTTTCCTACGTATCCTTCACGCAGTTCTGGATTTGCAATATTAATATGGAAAGGGACTGAACTTCTTTTTGGCACGAATATCTCCTCGTATGTATTAAAGGGAATATAATTATTTCCCCACTTGATTTACCTTTTTGCATAATCGATGCTGGCTTCTTGATGTAACAGAAATTCGGATCCTAAGATTCCGTCTTCATCGTCAAACAGTGCGTCGTTTACCACGTGGAAATTCACTGGATGATTCGCAATCATTATTGATGCAGTCCCTAAGGTAGCTTGATTCGAATCGATTATTCCACGGATATATATGATTTCTTGAGTGTTGACGATTGTCGATGCTGTTACCATTGATTTCTTGATGAGATTGACATCCGATCCCGATTCAAGCATTAATCGTGCCTTCCCTTCCAGATTTGGAGATGTTATTAATATTGTTGGAATATTTCGTACAGTATTAATAGGAACAGTTACTGTTCGTTTATTTGTTCGTCTTCTTCCTCCATTGATTCCTTCTTCGTTTGTTGTTCCTTTACTGACTTCTTTTCCTTGATTTCCAACGTCGGTTTCCAAGGCGTTGATTTTCCTGATGGTTTTGCTTCTTCCGTTTTTGGGACTCCTATTTTCATTATTTTCTGACGCTGTGGAGGGTTCCCACTCCGGATTGCGCCAGACGTTTCCGGGTGGCCCTGCTCGTTTCCCTGATTCATTCTTGAATATGGGACTATTTCTCCTGATTCTATCTTGGCTTTGAACTTGAAACAATCCTTAATCAGATGTCTCGATTTCTTACAATAATTGCAAGAAATTTCTAATTGATTCGGTGGTGATGTTGCAGCTCCGCTGCTTTGTAATGAATTTGGTTGCCACGCGTTATTTCGCGGCTGATTATTTTGCCACGCGTTATTTCATGTAGCATTGTTTCGCCATCCGCTATTTCGCGGCTGGTTATTTTGCCATTTCGGTATGGCTCCTTCGTATTTAGGGAGTCCGGAATTTGGTTTATTTTGGGGTACCGACGGATTCGCTCTTTGATCACGGGACACAGGTTGCTGACGAGTATATGAACTTGTCTTCATTCTCTCGTCTTCTAGTTTGACTTCTTTGTCAATTTTTACGGTTAGAGCGTAGATTTCATCCAGCCCTAGTCCTTGGCGTTCTTGTCTCAAGCGTAAAGAAATTTCACGAGGTAATCCTTTAATAAAAGCTTCCAGTGTGTCTGCATTGATATTTTCCTGCAGTGTAGCGGATAGTTCCCCATAATTTCGTTTTTCCCCGTCTATTATAGCTAAATGCAAATTTTGAACGCGAGTTATGTAATCGAGAATATTTTCTCCTGTTTTTTTAAATGTATACCCCAATTCGCCTTTATATTGATTCACATTTTTACACGGCGCGAAGTACTGTTTCAATTTATTTCCGAACTCGTCTAGAGTGGTTAGATCAGAATCGCCTATCGCAATTAAAGCATGTCCGCTATTCATTAATAATTTTGTTAATTGCATTTCTTGCTGAGGGGCTAACATTGATTTTGCCCGTTCACATGCCTTTAAAAATTGAAAAACAGATGGCCGATAGCCATCGAAGAGAGGAACTGCTTCTAACGCGAGTTTGATTGGAATTTTTCCGTCCATTGGATCTTGTTTAGATTTAAAGTCGCGAATTTCTAATTCACGCGTTACTGAACGTTTTTCGACCGGATTTGGGGTAATTATCTCAGATATGATACTGTGAACGTCTTCGGCACGTTCTTTTTCTAATCTTTTTACTCTTGCTGTTACTGATTCTACATGTTCGAATATTTCATCCCACAACGTTAATATTGTGAGGAGTTGAGATAAAGTTTCGGCAGGGGTCAAATCAACCTTTGATTCTAACGCTGCCTTTGCCTGTCGGATTATTTCAACAAGTTTAAATTTTCCGCCGGTGCGTTTCTGAAGGCGAAGGCCAGTTTTCTTAATTGGTACTTTCTTCCGGCTCTGTGGCCTCTAGGCATCGCCACCTTTTAGGTAGGGAATTTGTTTGATTTAATTTCTTTCTTTCCCGGGATCATGGTTCACTTCTAATCTCCAGTGACACCGTGGGCGGCTGTCCTGCTTACTAGAGTCACTTTCGACAGGCGCAAAACATGACCACTCGTAAACCATTTTTGGGTTTGATTAAACACGCGCATCGCTCTTTACAACCATTGTTTGTTTGATGACACCGTGGGCGGCTGTCCTGCTTATTAGTGTCACCGTTGGTGGAAGCAAATTGCAACATTTAAGAATGATTTAACGGTAGAAGTATTATTAATCACGAAAATTGCATTTTACACCCAGTACCCGATGACACCGTAGGCGGCTGTCCTGCTTATTAGTGTCATCTTTGACGCGCGCAAATCACGATTAACTTTGTTCATATTTGCACGATTTGTAAAATTGGTTATAGGAAAAAGGTGTCAATGCCCAAAGTAAGGGATAGGATCACTAAGGTAAAACTTCACTCACTGATTTATCTAAACAACAATCACCTTTATTTTAACTTTATTGCGATTTTAACACTTTATATATATATTTTATAAGATACTGTTTGTAATAATTATTAGTATAATGCTCATTAATTAATTAATTAATGTGTTACATGGGCCCTTCAGGTCCATCCCGTGCTCGCTATCCACGCGTCGCTTTCTTTCGACATCGGCGATTCAGCGGAATCGCAACACGCGGGTTAGTAAGTCGGCGAACGCGGAATCCGTCGGCGTGGGCACAACGTGACCACCGATGGTCCGGGCCCTAGATTCCGGAGCATGGAGCAATGGAAGTTGCGAAGAATAACGCCTGACGGGGCGATTTCCCCCGTTCTCGAGATAGGGAGTGCGAGGCTTGAACCTCGATCGCGGTACTTCGGGAATTCAGTCTAATTTCGGGAGCTCGAGATAGGAAGTCACGACGAGCCAGAGAGCCGTCTAGATACCGGGACCGCGTCTCTGCGTCAAGTCCGCGAAATACAAACCGCCGATAGTAATTCGTGAAAGGGTAACTCCATCCGACGCACCGAGAACGGCCTAGCCGGGAGAGCCCTTGCGCGTTAATCGTGATCGACGTAGGAACGCGTAGAAACCGACGATTAGAGACCGCGAGCAGCGACGTGACCGACTTCCGTGTGCTACGATAGAGCACAGCGAGCGACCGCGACCTACGCTCGGTCAACCGACACCTCGAGGGTGCTAATAACCGACGGCAAGCGTTTCGTGCGAAGTAAGCGAAAACCAGCGAGCGACAGCTGAGACGGAGCGCTGTCTCTAGGTATGAATAACCGATTATTTATGTAACAATATATTTTGGCATTATCGTTTCCCCTTTACATTCCTAGTACTCTTTTATTCGACCCCTAATCACCTTCCCGATCCTGGTAAGAATAGTCAAGGCGTGCTTTAGCACCTTAATAGAGCAGCGAACCCTGTAAATCACCCTAACCGCTCGGGGCGATTTACAAAAGTCCCTAAAGGACGTAACAAACGATAAGTAATTTTTGTGAATCAACTGATCTTTAACACTTAACAAGTTTTTAAATTAATATGTATACACATATATATCGTGATTAATGATAATTAATAATTGATAATTAATTTTATTAAAATTAATGTCGCTCCGCGGGTGGTCAGTCCCTTTTTATAGGACTACTGATCACTCCTTCTCCAGGTTTGTCACATGACAATTAAGACGGTGGGAGATGAAATCTCCCAATCATCTACCGTGGGATCCACCTGAAGAATTCTTTCCAGCGGGCTATCCGAGAGTTTTGTTTACTGCAGAA
Source organism: Andrena bucephala (assembly GCA_947577245.1). Taxonomy (NCBI): domain Eukaryota; kingdom Metazoa; phylum Arthropoda; class Insecta; order Hymenoptera; family Andrenidae; genus Andrena; species Andrena bucephala. The sequence goes on along the minus strand of OX387716.1, from coordinate 29,365,441 downwards.
TTTGAGCTATTGCGCGCCTATTTCGGTGTCTTCTGCTTTACTTAAGACGTATTTCTGCAGTTATACGAAACCCTCAGTAGCGTCGATACTTAAATTCTTATTTTAATTCATTTTTTAGAAGTTTACGCTACTGGGTTTTCGATGTGCTCTGTACGATTGGTTTCGTACAGCCCACATACTAGGGATTGAAGTTAAAATACATCGGTTCCGTATTGGAGCTCGATTTACGGGATATAATAGGGAGGGCAAATTTGTGGCGATGATCAGGAGCACAGCTTTGTGAAGGTGTCGACTCCGCTGGCGGAAGGGGCCTCTGACCCATCAGCTGGCGTCCACTGGTCCCCTTTGTGTGCGCTCGATTGGCTAACTGGTGTACAGCTAGTAGGTGTGCGGCTACCTCCTTCATGCTGGTCCTCCTGCTCACTGTTGCCGTCCGTTGATTCTTGACTTGATTTCTTCTTGTAGATTACGGATTACAATGCCTTATCGGCAACACTTGTATACTAGGTGATTACAATACACCAAAGTACGAAATAGTAAATATATTCGATTTAAAGGGTTAGATAATAGTAGACTCCACGTCGCGAGACGTGAACATGTTAATTTTTATTTTAGGTCAGAATTACTTAATCAGTTATGGTCAATTGCGGCCTTTACACGGACGTTCTTGCGTGGCACTTTTGCACGCCCCTTCTCGCAAGCCAGAAGATCGTACCCGTCACTACTTAGAGACAGCGAGTTCGGGCTCCCATTTCTATGTCAACACCACATGATTTTTCCAGGAACCAGCGCAGTCTTGTATTGTATACTACCTGTTCCATGTATATTATCGATCTGCGAAACGATCGGCAAGACACGATCGCGATATACGTAGGTTTGCGAAAAGTATACGAATTCCTCGATATACCTGGCTTATAGAGGATATCATAAATGCTGTTACTGTAGGGCACACTGAAACATCTGTTTTTACGAAGCTACATTTGGTTTACCTGAAGGTGCTATAAATTATGGAAATGGTTTATTACTCAGTTATAACGACTGTATTGCGATCTGCATTCTCCTTGCAGACGAAAAGTTTCCACCTCATCAGACGTTCTTGCTAGCATCTTGTGCGCGGTTAAAAGTGTTGCGCCGGAATTCCACGTTCTTGCGTGCGAGTAGAACCGTTGTCAGGCGTGTCGCGTCCAAAAGTGTGGCGCGCAAACCTCGACTTCAGAAAAGTTTACATAAGAGACAGAAAAGGTAGTTAGAAAAGGAAAGCGGCACTTGATGAAAATTCTGAAGCGCGCGGCGCGTCTGGCAGTCAAGACTCTGCGACCCGCTACAAGCCGTAGGAAGTAAACGAGAATTTTTTCAAACCAAAAAATTAATTATATTTACTTCCAGCTTTGTGGCTTCAATTGTCCATTTTTAGGGAATATGAAAAAAATTGTATGCAAAAATAGAGGTTATATCCGGAGTTATAGTGCTTCAAATAGAGCGCCTTACAAAACTCATATGCGCACTGTTAGCATAAAATCAGTTGTAGTTGTCTGAAATAGATTAATATACGATTAATAGATTAAACTTTATTAACCAAAATCATGATGTTATTTATTTTCATCTGCAACCTAGTAAATTATGTCTGTCAGAGTCTGGTAGGTATGGAGGGGACCGTGGCAGCAAGGCGTAGGGGCCCCCGGTGGCTCGCGATCCACCAGTTAGTCAACCCTGGTTTACAACTACCTAAGTAGTTAATTGCTTGTTTTCGAAGGTTTCGTCGGGAAGCATTTGTCTGCCAGATGTCGAAAAGGGAAAATCGACATCATGCCGTTTTTCAGCGATTTCGAATTTCTTCGGTCTGAGTTAATCCGTATATTGCTCCATCGACGGGTTCCCCCGCAGACCTGCGGGACAATGCGGTTATAAACCACGACCCGGGCGAGATTCTGATCGATCAATCTGGCTAGTTTTGGTAAGCAGATGTCTACTTTTACACCTCTACGTTATCGAGGGGGGGGGGGGCCTCCTACGCCGTCGAACTTGCAGAGGGAAGGTCCCTCCTCTTCTAGGAAAATTTGGCCAATCAGCAATGTTCTTTACTCGTTCTGGTCATCGTTCGGACCACTGAATCCGAGCAGCCCTCATAAAACAAAGTTTTCACTATTATTTTGATCACCCTACGGATCACAGAGTCTACATTGATCTAATCAGGCTTTTGGATAAGTTACACTCTCGTTGGACTCCAGGATGAGCCAGGAATCCATTGATGTCATTTCCATATCGATACGATAAGAGAGTGCGTTTAAGAAATGGCTACTCCTTTTATAATTTGTATTGCTTGTGTAAAAGTAGTCCGATTTCCATGATATTTGTGATAATTTTAATTGGGAGAACGCCAGGAATCCATTAGTGTTATTTTCATATCGATAAGATGACGAATAATGAATCTCTTAACACGGTGTAATGAATATTTCACCCTCGACTGTGGGTCGCCGACCTCGATTCGCAGCGGTCGGCCGAGGATACATACCTGTTTCAGAAAAACTGTATTCTTTATTCTTTATTGTATCGATATGGAGGTAATACCGATGCATTTCTTATGTTTTTCAAAGGAAAATTATACCAAATTTCATGTAAATCGAACTATTTTTAGCGAAGTTTTGGAAATCAATTTATTATGAAGATTCCTTAATTACGATCCGATTTGTGTCGTTTTTGGACCATTTTCATCGGGAAAACATAAGGAAACGATTCACACCACTTTCGCCAAGATCCGATGAAAAATGTAGAATTTTTGATTCGTCACTTCTTAAGGGGCAACATTGTACGGCCCCCCTGGGCTCGAGGGTCGAAGTCCTTGAAACCCATCGAGGCACGGCTTATTGGTAGCGTTGCCTCTTGAGTCGAGGTTTGCGTGCGGCGAAAATTCTTGCGCGCCACACTTTTGGACGCGACACGCCTGACAACGGTTCTACTCGCACGCAAGAACGTGGAATTCCGGCGCAACACTTTTAACCGCGCACAAGATGCTAGCAAGAACGTCTGATGAGGTGGAAACTTTTCGTCTGCAAGGAGAATGCAGATCGCAATACAGTCGTTATAACTGAGTAATAAACCATTTCCATAATTTATAGCACCTTCAGGTAAACCAAATGTAGCTTCGTAAAAGCAGATGTTTCAGTGTGCCCTACAGTAACAGCATTTATGATATCCTCTATAAGCCAGGTATATCGAGGAATTCGTATACTTTTCGCAAACCTACGTATATCGCGATCGTGTCTTGCCGATCGTTTCGCAGATCGATAATATACATGGAACAGGTAGTACACAATACAAGACTGTGCTGGTTCCTGGAAAAAGCATGTGGAGTCGACGTAGAAATGGGAGCCCGAACTCGCTGTCTCTAAGTAGTGACGGGTACGATCTTCTGGTCTGCGAGAAGGAGCGCGCTCCTTCCGACGTTCCGGCACGCCACGACAAATGCGTGCTGCGCTGGCGTGTGGCGCGCAAAAGTGCCACGCAAGAACGTCCGTCCAAATGCCTGAAAGTGTCGAAACATTCGAGACCAAATGAAATTACTGTCATTGCAAAATTAATTAAAGATAATTTCAATTTGTTTGATACCCCGGATTGGGTCAACGAATGGATTCGCGAAAGTGCTACATTTGTTCATTTGAAGATAAAAAACAAGTACGAAAGATGTTACAGAATGTACAATCGACTTTCCCAGAGATATGCAACATGGCTTACAACAAAAATCACAATAAACAATTCCGTAATGAATTATAGTGATGAAATGCAGGCTGGACCAAGTGATGAAGTAATATTAAGAGGGGGGAGGCCAATTAAGCCTTTTACGGAATGTTCCGATGAATCAAACAGACGTAAAATTAAGGACTTGATTGAAACAAGATCAATTGAGAAACTTAGTTTTGCTGTGGAAATATCAAAAGGTGTGAAAGTTTCTAATGATAAAGGATTCTCACTGATTGAAGCTTTAGCTTTGAGTCTGGATTTGAAGCTGTCAGTAAAACAATACAAATCTCTACGCTATAAAGTTAATGCAATATACCCAGAAACTTTTCCTAGTTACTATAGTATTAAAAAATTTAAAGAATCTTTGTTACAAAATGAATGTAAAATTAGTGAAAAGGGTGCGGAAGTTGACATGCAAGAATTATTGGATAAAACTGTTTCCTCAATTCTAGAATCACTATCGGATATAAGCTTAAAATCTGCAACACTTTTCACAAAATGCGGCTTCGATGGAAGCTCCGGTCACAGCAAGTATAAACAGAGATTTACTGACTCCTCTACAACAGATGAGTTCATGCTTATATCAGCTATCGTACCCATTCATATGATCGATAATGACAGCCAAAATATTGTTTGGGAAAATCAAACTCCGTCCTCAACATCGTTGTGTCGACCACTTAAATTTATTTTCGCGAAAGAATCACCAGAATTAGTTACAGAGGAGTACAGTAATATAACAAATTCAATAAAAAAATGGACTTTTACTAATATTTGTCGAAACGACACAACAGTGATTGTTTCTCATGATGTACGATTTACCATGATAGACGGGAGCGTATGCAATGTAATATCGGGAACAATGTCATCTCAGGTGTGTTATATTTGTGGTTGCACACCAAAACAAATGAACACAGAAGCTGCCTACAATAAAACTCCCTAAAAAAGTATGTACCAATATGGACTATCATCTCTGCATTTATGGATTAGATGTTTCGAAAATTTACTCCATATTGCATACAGATTGCCTTTTAAAACGTGGCAGGTAAGGGGAGAGATCAATAAAAAACTTTTCACCGAAATTAAAAAAAAGATCCAAGACCAATTTAAGCAACGAATGGGGCTGTTAATAGATATACCTAAACCCGGATATGGAACAACAAATGACGGGAACACCGCCCGTAGATTTTTTAATGATCCCGCAACAAGTGCAAGCATAACAGGGGTTAATTATAATTTAATATTAAATTTTGGCATCATTTTAACAGTTATTGCGAGTGGTCAAATAATTAATGAAGTCGAATTTAGAAAGATAATAGAAGAAACAAAAACGTTATAGTTATGTAATTATAGATGGTATTATATGTCAGTAAGCATGCACAAACTACTAGTGCATGGAATAGATATTATTTCACAATCAATAATACCGATTGGAAAACTGTCTGAAGAAGCCATAGAGGCAAGACATAAAGAAGTTAGATACATGCGAGAACATCATACCCGCAAAAATTCTAGGCAGAACTGTAATAAAGATGTGTTGGATTTACTTATTTTAAACTCGGATCAAGCAGTGTCAAAGTACAGAAAGAAATGCAACAAAATTTAAAAAAAAAACAGAGTCCAAACATAAAACAATATATAATAAAAAATGGTTCATCCGACACAAATACAGATACCTGTTCCGAATCTGATGCAGAATTAGTGTAATAAAAATATGCATTCTTTTTATATTTTACGAGAACAATAATGTACTTTTTTTAACAAGAGAGTAATTTTTTACAATACTAACAATTTGTACTAATTCTTTATGTTAAATGTTTACCAACTTCGATGGGACTTTTAAAACAAGTACCAAAAAGTACCTCCCTGATTTCCTTATGTATTAATTTAGGGATCATTAAACTTTATATTAACGTCAATTTTAACTGCCCGAATCTGCTCTAAACAGAAAAAGTAGCCAAAATCATTATTAAGACGTTCACCGCTCCGGCCCTTAGCGTAGTCTCTAGGTCTCCTCGTGCATAAGACACTTATGTGAATCTACACATCCGATATGCTTTTTCCAATTGTTTATACGATATCTACCATGAATTTTCCATTCTGGATGCTGTCTTCAATTTTAAAATAGCAGTCAAACGCAATACACGCGATAAAAATAATTTGATAAAAAAATGTTTCGAACAAAAGTTAGTCAGTATACAGTTGACAACAAATTGCAAAAGTAAATATTAATAAAAAAACTTTTTATTCACTAAAAAATCAAGATAGCCTTATTTTTTTTAATGTAACTGTATATTTTTTTATACACCAATCGATGCATCTTTATATTCTCTTTAAAAAAGTATTAGGGTACTTAGGTCGAATACTGATTAGTTCAGAAGTTATGAGTTTTGTCCCGAACGCCCATAGACGCGTAACACTGTGCGACGCTGGATACTTAACCCTTTCATTGTTGAGCCCATATGTCGTGCGCGCAAGGGTAAAAGTAAGTACTTTGCAGAGGACGGTTAAAATATGTAAATGGGAAATTATTATGATAAAAGAACAAATTTATAACACCCACTATTTCCTAGCTGGAACCCATCTGGCCATCCGAGCGTAGAAGGAAATGCAAAATAAAAGACTATTGAAGGTGAAAATTGACTAATCTTTTCCTACTTCTACTGGCGTACAAACTCTAAATAAATTTTATGACGTTTCCAAACATTAACGCTACGCGTCTCGATACCGCAGATGTACCTAGCATTTGTGACGGAAAAGAATTATCCAGCATTTGGGCCTGCCACTCCTGGCGTAGATCTTTCGTAGGTAGGTATATGTTTCAACAGGCAATGCCCAACACGTGCAACCCGTCACGCGAACAAGACCACCTCCGGTGCTTGAGTTTCCAGCGAGTTTTCTTCCAGTGAAAATCAGTAAATTTGCAAGCGCAATAGCTCGAAAATCAGTGAAAATAAGGGGTATACATTTAGGTTATTGAATTTGTCTTGGAATGCGCTATCAAGTGACCTCTAAAAAAATAGTTCCATTTAAAAAATCGATATTGGCGATCGGATTTTTTAAAATAAGAATCGAAGAAAAAAATCGTCTGCGCTAATAAATTTACCCCCTCAAACAATGCAATTTCATATAAATATTTACTTTATCTCCAATACGTTAGGAGATATCCAACTGTTCAGTGTTCCCGCGGACACACTGTATATAGAGATTTGAGATTTTTATTTACAATTCGATAAACTTGTGCCCAACTCTGCTACACAATCATCTGACCTTATTCGAATCGAGAACTTGAAGGAGGAACTGGATAGAAAACTAAGAAAATGGATCCAAAAGTCAAAGAAGGAATTCTGAAAAAGTTTACAAGATGGTTGGAAACAGTGGATTCAACAATATTAAAATATTAATCAAAAGGTCGCCACTGTTAGTTCAAGTGGACATATCTAAACGAGGGAGATACAATTTGACATACAGATTGAAATACACATTCTCTACAATATACAAAATTATTGCATTATCCTGAAAGTTTTCGCGGTTTTTGTTCTCGGCATTTGGTTGGGAAACTGCCTAAGGTGCGATTTGAGCCATAGGTGGCGCTCCATTAAGTAGCGTTGAGGAGAGTGAACTACCCCTCCATGCGTACTGTGCAGGAGTGGGGATCCGGCGAGCTCGTGTGTGCATTGCCACGCAGGCTCGCCCCAGACTGTTCTGACTAGCCTTCGGAGACGTCTGATTTATATACGTTCTCTTTTAACGTCTGTGACGTAGCGTCCCAGTGCGAGAAATCGAGCGCGCAGCGGTGCGACCGGGAGTGAGCGAAAGGCCGAGAGTACACGGGCGACCGCGACCGAACCGTACCGAACCGGGCCGAAGCCCGCCGGTCTCGCGACGCGGCAGGCGATGACGCTCACTCCCCACTGCGCCGCTAGCTCGCGTCGATTTCTCGCAGCTACAAATTTCCGAAAATCGGGACATAAGCCCCGGCGCCACGAAGCCAAGACAGTTCGAGTGGGGCTACGGATCCCCCTCTCTAGACGCCTAACTGGTTGCTGCCCGGTGCAAGCGTACTAGCCGAAACCCATCCGAGTAAACGACGCCTGAGATCGTCAACCGTCCTCTTTCCCACTACCGTTCCGAAGTAGAGACGCCTGGAAGTTGCCCGGTCTCTGTCTCTCTACCGCTCCGACAAGAGACGCCTGGACGCTGCCCGGTCTCCTTCCTACCGTTCCGATAAAGAGACGCCTGGACGTTGCCCGGTCTCTTTCTCTCTACCGACCCCGACAAGAGACGTCCGGCCGTTGTTCGGTCTCCAGCCTGTTCCAATAGCGAGACGCGCGGCGTACCGCCAAACCGAAACGAACGGCACGAGAACGCGTAGAGAAGCAAATACCGAAAGCATGTAAATAGTGTACATAGCATTATCTGTAGGACAAGTCAATAAACGCCTATTCATCATTACATAAGGATTTCATCAAACCCTGGCGTACCGACTGAGTCTACCACTACAAATCGTTATCCCCGGAGAAACGACCGTCACACGTCGTCATCACGTGTTCCGTCATACTGATTATTCGTATAGTTACTACGTGGCTAGTTCTGTCGACTTTGTCCGTTGGACACTTTAGGCCCAGTTTATATACAGCCCTGCGAACAAGGCTGCTTGGTTGGTTAACTCGATGACGAGCAATCTCGCGTGCACCATCAATGTTAGCACACGATACCAATAAAGTCTTTTGGTTACACCAAGCGTGCATCTTCTGTTCGTCCTTCTCATCCCGAACACGTGTGCGGCTGTAGGACCGCAGGAGAGAGAAAGTCATTGTCACTCATTCCATTTACCACTACGGTAATACTCATCCTACAGCGTTTCAAAGAAAGTAATGTCGTGGTGTCGGCGGAGGGCGAAATGGCTAAAGGTTGATTTACACTATACAGCACGGACCGACACGTACCGGGAACGCCAACGTCCGTCACTGACATGACAAAAACACTGACATTGTAACATGCGTTTTAAATGGGACTGTTTACACTATCCGGCACCGACCTGCAACATTCCGTCAACGGCGTGGACCGACGCTACAGACATTGTCGCGAAGAATGTTTTGTCGGATCGTGACAGTCCGTGTCGAGAGGGAAGGATAGCGGGGGCTGCGGCGACGTCGGCTCCCCAGCGGGAGGGCACACACGGACGAGCCCCGGTTATGATCCCGCATGCTCCCAGAACTGCGGCGGTGGCCATCACCGCCTCTGCTGGGAGGGAGAAGGAATTCTGCCCGCGGGTCCCCGGCGCGATGGCGGCCATCAAAGTCGCCGACCTCGGCATTACATCGATGCGACCGAGGCGCGCCGTCACCGGGGGACTCGTCCTGGAAATCCCTGGATCTCATGGCTCGGCCAAAGCCGCCGCCCTCAAAGCGAAACTGGCGGAACAGCTTGGGGGCACGGGCATCAGGGTGCACTGCCCCCTAAAAATGGGCCGAGTTCCAGGTGTGTGGCCTCACGGAGCTGGCGTCTGTGGAGGCGGTGCTGTGGGCGATCGCGGTCCAGAGAACCTGTGCGGCGGAAGACGTCTCGGTGGGCGTGCAGCGCCGAGACGCCGCCGCGCTTTATTCCCTCTGGGTCCGCGGGCCCGTGGCGGCTGCTGCCAGGCTCATCAAGGCGGCCACGATAATCGTGGACTCGCTGGTGGCCCGCGTCGTGCCGCTCGCGCAGCGGAGGCTACAGTGCTTCCGCTGCCTCGAGTTCGGCCACGTGCAGGCCAAGTGCAGCAGCCCCACCGTCAGGAGCGGCCTCTGTTACCGCTGCGGTAACGAGGGGCACGTGGCACGCTCTTGCGAGGCCCCCCCCCTCCCGGCTGCCCGCTCTGCGCGGCAGCGGGGCTCCCCAGCGTCCATCGGATGGGTGGACCGGCCTGTTGCCCTCCCCCTCCGACCCGCCCTGGGGCCAAGAAGAAGAAGGGGCCCGCGCCGGCGCCGCCCGGGGCAAGTACCTCCCCTCGATCGGGTGATTCCACCATCGTGTCTCTCCCACCCGCCACCTTGCCGGTGGCAATGGAGACCGGTCCCCTGGCCTCGACATCTGCGGCCGGGGCGGGCGCCGGCAAGAGGAAGGACCGCCAAGAGTCGGACTCTCCGGCTAGCGGTCCCCATCCGTCGGCGCCCGGGTGGTCCCCGAGGGAGCGGAGGAAGAAGAAGAAGGGGAAGGAGGGGGGCATCCCAGAGCCCCCCCCCCCCCACCCGGTGGACCACAAACGGGAGGGAGGGAGGCCTTTTTGAAAGACAAGAAGGCCCCTCCACCGCTGAGTGGAGTGACGGATGAGGCGAGCGGCGAGGAGGCGCGTGACTTAGCGCGCTCGGTCGCGGCCTCGTTCGGAGGTGGTTCCCACCTCCCACACGACGAGACGGAGAGTCGTGGGTCCCCAAGTACCACCGGGGGCGCAGCCTGATCTGCGGGAGTATCGGAGGAGGCCGACATTAACACCAAGTAATGTCACGAGGCCCTCCGATACTACTCGCGAACCTCAACCGCTCCATGCGAGCTCACGACCTGCTAGAGCAGGCTCGCGTGGAGTTGGGGGTCGGACTGGCCGTCATCGCCGAGCCGTATCCGTTGGCGGACCGTTGCTATCGGGCCACCAACCCGAATCGGCAATTGGCGATGGCGTGGGAGGTGGGAAGGGGCGCCCCGCCGTGTTCGGTCGCCCAACACGGACGGGACTGGATGGCGGTGAAGTGGGGGAACCTCCTCGTAGTCGGCTGCTACCTGGCACCTAGGTTCAACGTCCCGGAGTTCGAGGACCGGCAGAGCGAGGTGGGGGCTTTTCTTGCCCCCCAATTAGCTCAGCCGGTAGTCCTTTTCGGAGACTTTAACGCCCACTCTCGTGAGTGGGGCGCCCCCAGGACAGACTCCCGGGGCGAGGTGCTACTCGAGTGGGCGGAGGCGATGGGGTTCATCTTAAACAACCCCTACGCAGTCACCACGTTCCGCGGGCCGCAGGGCGAGTCTGTTATAGATCTCGTCAGGGTTAACCCTGCGGCTGCAGCATTCACGTCGGACTGCTGGGTGGCGGAGGATTCAGAGCCAGGGTCAGATCACATGTACGTGATGCTGGCCACCTCCGCCGCCCCGCCTCCCCGTGCCCCTCGAGCCGGTAGACAGCCGCCGCGTTGGGCGCTCAATCAGCTTGACGCTGGCGCGGCCCAGTTGGCGTCCTGCGTGGTCGCCTGGCCTCCCTTGCAGGACGACGTCCTCGACGACCCCATTGCTGGCGCCCTTTGGTTCCGGCGCGCGTTGCAGACGATCTGCGACGCGACAATGCCGAGAGCCCGGGCGCCGGGTGGGGGTCGGTGGTCGGTGTACAGGTGGTCGACGGAGATCGCGGATCTCCACGCCGTCAGCCTGCGGGCACGACGCCAGTACACCAAGGCCCGCCGTTGGGATCGACGGCGGATCACGAAGGACCGGCTTCAGGAGCACTGCTCCGCGATTTCTGCGGCGCACAGGGAGCTCCGTGAGGCCATCGCCCGGGCTAAAACCCGTTCGTGTGACGAGTTCCTCGCGACCCTCAACGAGGACCCTTGCGGGCGCCCGTACAGGGCCGTGTCTATCAAATTCGGACCATGAGCGCCCCCTGTTACAGAGGGCCTGGAATCCCGGCTCTTCCACGACGTCCTGTCGGCGCTGTTTCCCCCTCCCCCTGTTCCAGGGGAGGGTGGCGCCGACGTGTCGGGAGACCGGGAGCTAACGTGGGGCATCGACATTGCGGATGCTCCAAGGGTCGCGGAAGAGGAGCTCGCGTCCGCGGTGCAATAAATGCGTTCGAAGAACGCTGCACCCGGACCGGACGGAGTGCCCGAGCGTGTCTGGGCTTGCGCATTGGGCGCCCTAGGGGACGGCCTCAGACGCGTGTTTGACGCCGCGCTGACGCCCGGGAGGTTCCCCCCTGCGTGGAAGGAAGCGAGGTTGCTGCTGCTCCGGAAGCCCGGAAAACCCGCAGAGTCACCCTCGGCATACCGGCCGATATGTCTTCTGGACAAGGCGGGCAAGTTGCTAGAGCGCATTCTGGTTGCCCGCCTCTTGGACAACCTAGGAGCCGCGGAGCACCCGGATCTTTCCGACCGCCAATTTTGCTTTAGGCGGCAGCGATCAACGGTGGATGCCATCGTTTTGGTTAGATAGCTGTCGCGCCGGGCGGTATGAGCGTGGCGGTGTCACTCGACATCGCCAACGCGTTTAACACCGTCTCCTGGGCGGCGATTGAGCGGGCGCTGGTTTACCATCGCGTCCCGCTCTACCTTCGCCGCCTGATCCGGGACTATCTCCGCGGCCGGGTGGTCTCCTATGTCGGCCGGGACGGGGATGGGGTGACTCGCGTGCACAGCGGCTTGTCACAGGGGTCCGTTTTAGGGCCCCTGCTATGGAACCGGGCTTACGACACCGTGTTGCGGGTTGAAATGCCATCACCGGACGCCTCGCTTGTTTGTTACGCGGACGATACTCTGGTGGTGGCATCCGGGCAGCGATGGGGAACAGCATTGGACCTCGCGGAGAGGGCGCTGCGATGTGTCATCCCCGCGATAGGGGCGCTGGGTCTGCGAGCCGCCTTTGAGAAAACAGAGGCGATGTGGCTCACAAAAAAGGTTGGGAGTGGGATCCCCAACAGAGCGTCCCTGCGGGTCGGGGATGCCTGCATCGGGGTCGGCCGATCAATGAAATATCTCGGCCTGACCCTGGATACCTACTGGCGGTTTACGCGTCACTTTCGGGTCCTGGGCCCTCGGTTGGAGCGACAGGTGAGTGCATTCGCACACATCATGCTCAACCTGGAAGGCCCTCACGAAGCAGTTCATGGGGTCGATATCCGTGGAGATTTCCTCCAAATAAAAAAAAAAAAATAGTATCTGCCGAGAAGTTGGAGCTTCATTCGCTGGACTGCAGCAAGATGAATGATTGCGCCATCCTGTTGCCCAGCGAAGGCAACAATTTGCTCAGCTTAAACAACAACGGCCAGAAGGAGCGACTTTCCTTCGTGGTATTTGCAGATCTCGAGTGCATCATCGAGAAAACGGAGGACAGCCACCGGATGAGTGAGAACAACAAATTGCGCGCGTACCAGCACAATAGAGTGCACAGCATTGCATATTATATGCATTGCTCGTACGATACATCGCTATCGATGTATTGATGTCGCCGCGACGCGGATTGTATTTCATGGTTCGTCGGCGAACTAAAAAATTTGCAAACTTTGCCAAACCCGTTCTGACCAATAATACTCAAATGCTAAATATAAATAGCGTACAGTGGATGACATTTCGCTATGCAACACATTGCCATATTTGCGAACCACCATGCAAGGCTAGCGATATACGAGTCCGCGATCATTGCCATCTATCCGAACGGTTTAGAGGCCCAGCACATTCGGAATGCAATTTAAATTATACAAATGCGTTTTACATCCCCATAGTTTTCCATAATTTATCCGGCTACGATTCACATTTCATTATTGAGAAAATAGCTGCCGCTTTCGAAGGCAGCGTTGACGTATTGCCTATAACTAAAGAAAAGTATATTCCATTCACAAAAAATGTCGGGAGCTCGAGCTAGGAAGTCGCGACGGGCCAGAAGGCCGTCTAGATACCTCGACCACGTCTCCACGTCGATTCCGCGAAGCGCGCTCGGCCGATAGTAATTCGTAAAAGGGTAACTCCATCCGACACACCGAGAAACGGCTTCGCCGCGAGTGCCCTTGCGCGTCAATCAGGACCAACGTACGAATGCGAAGAATAGCGACGATTCGAGACGAAGAGGTGCGACGGAATCCTAGTCACCGACTTCCGTGTGCTATCTGAGAGCACAGCGAGCGACCACGACCTACGCTTGGATCAGCGACACCGCGAGCGAGCGAAATATTAGACGGCAAGCGTGCCGTGTGCCACCCGAGAGCACAGCGAGCGACAGCTGGGGCGGAGCGCCGTCCCAAGGGTATGTTAATCAGATCTTAGTTTCTTTAAGAATATATTTCACTCTATTGTTTTTTCCCATAAATTCCGAGTATCAATTGATTCAACCTTTCTACTCCTTATCCTTCCCTGGTAAGTATAGTCAAGGCGTGCTTTAGCACCTTAACAAGAGTAAGAACCCCGTGAATTATCCCAACCGCTCGGGGTGATTCACAACAGTCCGTTCAGGACGTAACACTGCAGCAGTGCACGCGTCACGGTCTTCGTATTACGAAGATAAACCGCATGCTTCAATTCGCTCAATCTCCCTGGCTTCGCGATTACATTGAACTAAATACACGGTTTAGAATAGGCGTAACGAACGATTTTGAAAAAAAAATTGTACAAATTGATGAACAACGCGGTATTCGGTAAAAGTATGGAAAATGTGCCAAATCATATGGACGTAAAACTTTTGACACATTGGGAAGGGCGACATGGCGCGGAGGCAATAATCGCAAAACCGAATTTCCACAGCAGAAGTGTTTTTTCGGAAAATTTAATAGTTGTTGAATTGCGAAAACTTGAGATGAAATTCAACAAACCTATATACGTGGGTATGTGCATTCTGGACATATAAAAAATTTGTTGGTACGAATTTCATCACGAGTACATGTCTCCCCTGCACGGAAAAAATTGTAAAATTCTGTATAGAGACACTGGCAGCCTCATTTATCACATTCAATGCGAAGATATCTACGAGGCCATGAAACACAATATCGGTAGATTTGACACACGCGCTTATCCTATCAACAATGTATATAATATGCCGCGCTTAAATAAGAAGGTTCCGGGGCTGATGAAGGATGAAAATAGCGGTGCGATAATGACCGAATTCGTAGGTCTTAGAGCGAAAATGTACGCACTCCGCGTAGACGGCAAAAAAGATCCGTAAAGGGAGAAAGGCGTCAAGACCAACGTCATAGCCAGAACGATAACTTTGGACGACTACGCGCAATATTTGCAAAAGGAGATTGAAATGGTTCGCAGACAATCATGCATACGATCTAAATTCCACAAAGTGTACACCATTTCGGAATCCAAAATCGCTCTAAGTCCGTACGACGACAAGCGGTATATCGTACCCGATTCAACCGACATTCTACCCTGGGGTCATTATTATTATTATTATTATTATTATTATTATTTATTAAACGAGTGGATACCCTTTGGTTACATAGGCAAGTAAAAATACCAGACGGACTAACGAGATTAACAGCAAGAAATCATTAGACTAAAGTCATGTTGTACGGACCTAAACACGCAACGCGTCAATGGCCTGTCTTCTGAAGGAGGCGACAGAGTTATGTGCGAAAAAGTCGATCTTGTGGCTGACGCTATTGGCCAATCCGCAAAGACGATCAATGGTGTCCTGCTTACCGTAGCTCGTGGCGTGCATTTCTAAAGCGAAGAGTGGGAATTGTCTAAACATTCTGGGTGGAGCATTGAGCTTGAAAAGTTCTAATAAGTACGGGGAATCAATGATCAATGATCAATGAACATAATCAGACTCCTGGATTATGTGTTTCCAAATCTAACAGCCTGTGTTCTGCCGGTGAGATAGCAGGACACCCAGGAGAGTATACTGCCCGAAAAACCGTTAGCGGCAAGCTTATTTATCAGCATTGCATGGTTAACCGTGTCAAACGCCTTACGGAAGTCGGTGAAAATGACATCAACCTGGCGACCGTATTCTAGGTTGCTCGAGATATGGTGATAGAATAAAGTCAGGTTAGTGAGGGTTTAGCGATTAGCCACGAAGCCATGTTGTTCCTTAACTATATGGTGTTTGGCCAGCGATGATAGTTTGCTAGCGACAATATCATCAAAGATTTTAGGCATGACATTCAAAATAGAGATTGGCCTGTAGTTAATAATGTTCGATTTATCCCCAGATTTAAAGATGGGCGTAATTATGCTCGATTTCCACCTAGTTGGAAATTTGCCCGTTTGGAGAGATAAATTAAAGATCAACCACAAAATTCTAGACACGATAAAAGAGCAGGATTTAAAAAACACAGGAGGCAAACCATCATCGCCGGGATCCTTGTTCGTGTCTAAGGCGACAAGCTTTTGGAATACTTCACCAATGCTAATTGTAACCCCTGTTGTGTCGAGCGGGGAAGCGTAATCTAGTGTTGGTGGGTTAACAAGATCATGAGAGTAAACAGATTCGAAGTATTCCGCAAAACCATTAGCAATAGCACAGGCGTTTGACGCTTCGAGACCATTAATGCGCATGGTGTTAGGCAGCGCATTAGAAGAACGGTTTGAGTTAACAAATTTCCAGAACGTCTTCATATTGCTAGGTATCGCTGACTCAACTCCACGGATGTGTGCAGAGCGGCACCGTATAGACACATGTTTACAATGTGAACGAAGTTTGGCGAACGCTATGTAATCGGAGTAGGAGTTACTATGCTTGTAAGCCCGATGTGCCGCTTTTTTCGCTTTAGTTAATCTAATGAGGTCTCTGGAAAACCATTTCGGAAATGAGGACTCACGCAACGTCTGCAAAGGTACAAAAGATTCGGTAATATATGAGAGGTGGTGATATAGAGTGTCGACGGCAGCATCGACCTCCGAATTATGCAAGATTACGTCCCAGTCGATGGCATTGAGGTAGTTGGTAATCGCCACGTAATCGGCGCAGCGGAAATTACGTCTCGATACACGGGACCTACCATGACAGAGATTCGGGCAGACCATTGGGGTACCGCAATAAAATGTTAATGCAGGATGATACATGTCACAGGGCAGTAATGGGTCAGTAGCAGTTTCCGTACACGCCGAATCGTCATTGGTAAAAAGGAGATCCAGGCAGGAACCTAAGCTATTACAAATAAAGTTTTTCTGTAACATATTGAGCAGATTAAATCCCTCGCAGATCGTCGTGGCACGAAGTGATACTGAGGAGGAGGTCGTGAAACAATTGAGAGCGCCACATGAATCCACATGCCAGATGGTATGAGGCAGGTTGTAATCACCAGATATATAAAAAGTTGACTTTGGGTATAATAATGTTAGGTTCTCGACGCTTCTACAGTGGTCGGAATAGAGGTTAATGTCAGACGCTGGAGGTAAATAGATGGCACCGAAGATACAAACCGTGTGATTGAAACGAACTTTGACAAATATTTGCTGAATATGGTCTTCGTGAATTA
Organism: Andrena bucephala; assembly: GCA_947577245.1. Taxonomy (NCBI): domain Eukaryota; kingdom Metazoa; phylum Arthropoda; class Insecta; order Hymenoptera; family Andrenidae; genus Andrena; species Andrena bucephala. The sequence continues at coordinate 29,348,547 of OX387716.1, read as the reverse complement.
TTATATTGTCGCTATAAAGTTTTTCGCTTACGGTGATTAAGACGCCGCCACCTCTAGACGAGGAACTAGTACGTGGATTCCTATCATGACGGTAGACGGTATAACCTTTTAGTGCAAATTCAATATTAGGCAAAGAGTCATTCAACCACGTCTCCACGAAAATGATTACGTCGTATTGAACGCATGATGTGGCGAGGGCCTGATGCAGGTGGAGTAACTTCGTCCTCAGTCCACGAACGTTTTGGAAGTAAACCAAGGGGTGATGAATTAGTTTTTTTTGGCCTTGTTGACAATCTTCGGGATTCCACTTACGTAACGGATGGCCTTGTCGGTAACGCCTGAATCAACCAATTTTTTTAGGTCTTCTCTGAACTCTCTAAGGTAACTTCGCTGCTTCGGAGTAAGATCTTCGTGGATCGACACTGGGCCAGTATAGTTCCTCTTGTTTTTTAATATTAGAAGCACATCCTGTCGGGTGGCACGGTAGTGTGACTCGAACCGGTCTTGTTTTTCCAGCTGTCTTCTTTCCGAGTCTAACAATATTCAAACAGGGGGGAGCCGCAGCATGAACATGACCGATAATCTCCTTAACCGCATCCTGTAGAAAGTTGGAGTCCTGTGTCGACTGGGAGGGAGCAAATGAGTCCTCCTCGAGGTGATATAGTATTAAGTTGGTCGAGCGTTTTTCCCTGTCCTTGACTTCGTTAATAATGATTTCTTCATCCACAGAATTATTGGAGCCTGAGGGCAGCGAAGATAATCTGTCTTCCAAAACGGAAACTCTATTACACAGGAGCTGGATAGCCGTATTAACCCTTTCCAGATAGGTTTCGTACATTTCCCGAATTTCAGCTCTAAAGCTAACGAATTCGGACCTGATGATTTCTTGGAGGTCCTTTGCCGAGGTTGAGATATCGGCTGCCTTTGTTTTAGGAGTAGGCGACCGAGAGCAATCCAAGAATTTGTTGCCCAGGTAAGGGTGACCAGTCCGAGAAATGCATGAAGGATGCGATGCAATCCCACAAATGTCACATGTGGCTGGATTCGCGACAATCGTAGCACAACCCTTGCATATCTTCTTGCCCATCTTCGGGATATTCCGCAGAAAAAACACTTAGAATTCATTTTAAGAAGAGTATAGATTTAAAATCACTCGTGCGTTATTCGTAACGACTACGGTAGCCCGGGAGAGGTATATAAACACGTCCGTACCGAGCCGTGACTGTGATAATTATACTATACCGTTGTAAAATAGAAATTGTAATTGTATTTATTAACTCGATTATTATAAATAGTGGAATTGAATTTATTCAGCCATGTATTATTATTATTTTACAATACATTATTTTTATTTATCTAAGAATTGTGTGATTTATCAAACCCCAACCACTTGACGTATACCTTATCCCCCTTTCTACGCAACACTTTTTCCACTAGATATACATCAGGATCGGTTACGCGTTGCAGCTCGTGTTCATACAATCCTCCGGCAGCAGGTTTTCCACAGGAATCGACGAGCAGATACGTCGCACGATTAGTTGCCTGTACTACGGCTATCTTGAACACCTCCGTTGTCCAATTTGGTGTATAGCCTTTATTGAAGATGGCTTTAAATTTGTTCACGCGCACAAACTCGCCCAACTTGATTCTCGCTGGAGCAGCGATCTTTATGTTGCTTTATACGGTGGCTAGTAGCTTGTCAGCGATTGCAGTGATAACATTGCAAGGGCGCATTCTGATGGTTCTATGTTTTCGTGCGTTATACTCTGCAAGTAGACGCGGTACTGCATCGTTCCATCTGTAGGTTCCATTGAGTGTAAACAGTTTCCACATATTGTTCTTCAAAGTTCAATTGAAACGTTCTACGACGGAGGCCTTCATCACCGAATACGTCGAATGAAGATTAATATCGTGCTTTGTCAAGAGTTTCTGCACATCGACGTTGTGAAATTCTTTTCCTTGATCGGTTTGTAAATTTTTCGGATATCGATCTCTAAATATCTTTGCAAACGCTTTAGTCACCTCAGCACCAATTTTAGTCTTGAGCGGTAACGCCCATGCATACTTGCTCAGCACATCGATAACGGTGAGTATGCAATGGTGACCCTGGTTGTATCGCGAGTATGGACGCATTTCTACAATGTCAGCTTGCCACAGATCATCGTATCCATGCACTATGACGCGCCTCCACGGGAAATGTCTTCGAGCTGGAGCATGCAATTCCTCAACAAGTTGTCGCTTCTTGAGGCTGTGGTTTTCTTTACTCTTGGATTTCGATAATGGCTGCATGTTTGATCGCAGAGATGTCTTTGACACGGATTATCGTGTATGTGCATTATGTGCCCTGCATCGGTCCGTGGAAATTCTGAACAAGTTCGACCGTCTCGCATGATTCTCCTTCGCAGCGCTGCTGTGGGATAGATTTCAAAGCCTGTCATATCTTTTGAACGCTGTTTTGCAACGTCAGTATATCTCTCTGAAACACGACCAGCTTCCTCTCTAATTCTTCCTGCTGCTTTCTCAAAACTTTAATGCTCTTTTCCATGTATAGTTTATTGACGGAATCGGTGTCGGTCACCGGTTGAGCTACGCGTCGTATCTTGCGTGATTTTGCATCAAAGTCGACACCAGTCACGCAAAGAGCGTTATCTCGCATGTAATTTCGAAGCAAACCGCTCCATTTGTAATAGTCCATTGTAGCTGCTCCACTCTTCTCGAGCGATACCCCAAACTTGTTGATCGGCATCTCGACGCATACTATGCACATCATCGGCGCGCGGTTTTATATAATGAGGCCTATCTCGTGGAGTTCCTCATAAATAGATAGAATTTCAGGGTCATGAGAGTTGCTACCCGCCTCACGCGACGCTTTCAGCAAACGCAATCGATCCACCAGTTCGTTGGGGTCGTCCCAATGCACCTAATCGATCTTGTTATCATTTACCACCATGGCTCGCGGTGTCCTTAGACCTTTCTCTGCTCTACTTGCCGATGCACGAGGGAGTAGAGATGCAATTACATGTTTGTAATTGTATCCCTTGTTGTTTAATATGGGGTGTTTAGCGTTATGACCGCGTCTGTGTGCATTCGTCGTCAGCAGTATATTTTGTATTCTTGTTTGTCAGCATCATTGTACAGGGCATCGTCGGGAATTCTCTTGAAAATCAGTTCGTAAAGACCGGACGTTCCTCTGTATCTTACACCATCTATGATTATATTATCATCCTTGTTTATATCGAAAGCTTTATCCCCAAGCATCGTTCCACTATTGCCAAAGTATACGCCGTACACATAATCCATTGTTGTATCCTTATCACCACTTAGGTATATATTTAGGTATATATTTTTGCCCCAGCGGACCGAAATGGCTGCGAAACGTTTCTTTGCCCTTGGATGTTTGGAGTTGATGTCTAACAGATGTTGCAAACGACTCACCGGGAGTAGATTCGAAAACGTCATCTAAAATGGGTGTGCGCGATTGTACACCGGGAAATGTATTTATTGGTGCGGAAGGAAATGGGGAATCGTTCGATGTGGGCATTCTGCCGTTTCCGCTTCGATTGAACTGGTGTGGAGGTTACGGGTGAATATTCCGATGACGTGTCTGGTTTCCTCTTTGCCTTAAGCGATGTGTTCCCTTTCAACTGGATTTTTGTTTCAGGCGTTAATGTTTCATTTCCTTCAACGTCTGTGCTCATCAGCGACGATTTGTCAACTTCTGCCGCTGCGGTATTTTCCACAATATGTTTTAAGGGTTCGACAATAGGTTTAAAGTATCGCTCCAACGCGATGTCTTCCTCCATCTTGCCTGTCTTCAAGGCCTGATGTTTCTTGCGAATGGATTCGCTGGTTTTTGCAATTTCCTTCGCTATTCTCTCGCGATCCTTAATATCCAGACTATCGATATCAATCATCGTAGTACCGTAGATGTTGATTTCCCACATATGTATCTCATAGTATCTCATAGTATGGCAAACTCGTTAAATCGCTTTCTATAACGTCCATTTGATATCGCGCTATCCTTGTCTATTACCACGAAACCATACTCCTGTTGCCAAAAATTACGACACAAAGCGCAGAAATCCTCGTAAGACATGTCAGTGTTTACGTGATCCTTGTACACATGTTTCAAGTTGGTACCATCCTGCTTAAGCAGAATCAACAGATTCGCATTTTCGGGTATAAGATGTTTGGGAATCTTTGCATATGTCTGACAGAGATAGAATCAGTCAACGTTCGAGTGGCGCCCCATTACAAAGTATTCTCGTATCGTATCGTGCTTGTCGCATGCCACGTCATCAAAGATAAGAATGGAATTCGGAAGCGATTCGCTCGGTGGGATGACGTCACTGTTATTCGAAAACGTAAAGTAGCTAATTTCATCTATCTCAGTCAATAAATTCTCCAAATACTCGTATTTCGGCTCTTGCAACGACTTGGAATACACGCACACGTTCTCGAAGCGGACGCCGTGAGGACTTTCCAACAAGCTCACCAGCACGTTGGTCTTTCCACAATTTGATAGGCCACAAATAACGCAGCGTATAGTGTTTGGTAGCATGCTACCATGTCTGCGTCTTGTTTTCGCGGACATCATTTGCGATTTATCGACAAAATTTGTCACGCATATCGTTATAGGTTGTCGCACGAATCGCTATCCTCTCCGTGAACTGTGAAAAATGATTTTGATACGTCGATGCGACGACGCGCCCTATTTATAGGTCCGCGTCGAAACAAAACAGCTCGGTATTCAAAATCCTTCTGGTCCTGTCGGATAATTGCGATATTCGAGACCTAACCTCTGAGCAGTTGAAATATATACCAAAGATTATTCTACTGCGAGAATTTGGCAGACACATGAACCAGTTGTGGGACCGACTCTCCGAGCATATAAAAGCCGATTCAGAGGATCAGCTGTATCGTCGGTGTCTGGAACATTATAATCGCCCTTGGCAGCGAACGCATATCGACGGTCCAGCACCATTGACTCCAAAGAGAGCATCGCAAAAGCGAATACTTCCGGTGGCAAAACGCGGTGGTATATTACCACTTCTCATAATCGCTCCATGGAAGGTCGTGGACTTTATCTCGCACCATACAAGCGCGGACAGGGAATATCGAAACGAAAAAAAAAACACCGAAAAGAAAATAAAAATGCTCGCGGGCGTAACTACTGATGCAGAATTGGGGGAGGTGGCAAAATGTATGCGAATTCCATTCTTTAGAGGTGTTTTTATGCGCAACGCGCTACCAGCTGGAGGAGTACGTCGAAACGAGAGCGGGATCGTAAATTAGGTCAATGTTGAGGGGCCGGGGAATCATTGGGTGGCGTATGCGAAGAGAAGGTGTCGGGCTATATATTTCGACAGCTTTGGGAATCTTCGACCACCTACTGATGCTGTGAACATCGAATATAATCGAACGTCATATCAGGAGTACAATCGGAGCAGTTGTGGACAACTGTGTCTACGCTTTCTACAAACGATCGGCACCAAATTTAAGGATTGACTTCCACCACTCTGATTCAGTACTAGTCGAGCAGTTTCTCGGAATATGTCGTTAACATTCACTCTAACCAGCAAAAGTAGCACCCTCGCGGTAAGCTACTTCCCACCCATAGATTTGAGCGACGATGATTACCAGCTTGGTCTAACAACCTTTGAAACTTATCACACAATACCGAACATCGACTCGAGCAACGATAAATTCTACTTCATCGTAAGGTATGGCATCAACAGCAGCGTCGACACCACTCGTAAATACATTACGATTCCCCACGGCTCCTACGAACTAGACGTCATTGCCAAGTATTTGAAGCAGCGATTACTCGAGCGGTATCCTCAAAATCTCGGCGCCACCGATGACAACAACGATGACGGTGACAACGATATCCTACGCGGTATCCTACAGTGTTGCGTCCCAACAACAACACCATGAAAAGCGAGCTGTACTGCTCGTGCGCCGTAGACTTTACAAAGTCCAATAACATTGGATCACTACTGGGATTCTCGACGAATCGGGTATTAGAACCAGGACGGTGGCACGAATCGGACGATCAAATTGATATCATGAACGTGAGCATTATTCGCATAGAATGTAGTGTGACTGCTGGCGCGTACAACAATGGGAGGCGTGTACATACAGTACATGAATTTTTTCCGAGAGTTCCACCAGGATATATGATATCGGAAACGCCTGCGCAGATCATTTACCTTCCAATCACCGCACAGGTCATTACGGATCTAACGATACGCGTTGTAGATCAAGATGGACGGTCGTTTGATTTTCGAGGTGAAGAGATTACCATCAGATTGCACGTACGATGTTGACGGCGATAATACGCGTGGTGTGAACGAAAGAGATGCTTGTATTGAACTACACCAGAAACCTGTTTCTTCCAAGTGAAATTGTTTACAACAACAACAACTGCAACAGGTCTGGTCACGCTAAAAAGAAGAGTCTCATATAAATAAGCCAAACGATGCGTTAACGGTAATGTTGGGAAATAATTGCGTAGCGTTCTTATTTGACGAGATTCGATACGAGCTGAATGGTGTGGAGATTGATCGCAACAGAAACGTTGGAATAACTAGCACGCTTAAAAACTATGTATCGCTAAGAATCTGGCGAAGACAAAAATATGGAGAATGCCGGATGGGGCTCGAAACGACGCGATGGGCTAATATTGAAAAATCATTTCAATTCTTGCATCCCACTTTAATATTTGCTGGGATTTTGCGAGGACTACAAACGCATGATTATTAATGCGCGTCACGAATTGATTTTAATACGATCGCGCAACGATAATAATTTTCTAATGGGATCGCCAATGTTGGAACCAGTAATTGAATTACTTAAAGTGCAATGGCGGATGCCTCATGTGACGCTGCACGACGTTAATAAGCTATCGTTGCGACATACTTTGGAATGTGGACGAAACCTGAGCATTTGTTTCCAATCGTAGGATCGGTACGAGTATCCTCTCTTACAGAGCACGACCAAGCATTCGTGGGTCTTGAAGGTATCTGCGCAGCTGGAGAAGCCGCGATGCATTATCCTTGCTCTACAGACTGATCGAACGAATGTGATGAGCGAAGATATTACTAAGTTCCACAACTGGCCAATGTAAAACTTTTTCTCAACTCAGAATTTTACCCATATGTTTGGGAATGCAATAGATCCTACTTCCGCCACACTCACTCTCACCGCAGCACCTCGCGGACCGCGAAGCAGCGACGCTGATCGATGGGCGAGCCGCCTATCAGCGCCTATCGATCGACCAATCATCGAAGATCGATAAGCCAATCAACGCGCCGCGTCGCCGCTCCAAGGGAATAGGGAAGACGCGCAAGCGGGAGAAATATCATTGCAGAGTCGCGTCGCCAATTCTCACATCTTTTGGCTTTTCTCACGTGCATCTCACTCTATCTCAGTGCTCTTCTCATCGCGCAATCATTGTGTGAACGCGCATTTCATTGGAACACTCACAGCTCCACCGATTAATTCAATCGTGTGGACGCCACGTGGCGTAACCGCGTGGTTTCATTATCTCTCATACTCCCTGCGGTGCCGAGATAGATATTATCAAGGTACTCTCATCTGTACTCTCACTGTGTGTTAGAATAAACATTGACGAAGGTTTCACGAAAATAGTGCTATCATTGACCATAACCTGTTCATCTCATGCTCACCCTTTTCTCAATCTCAAACACCATATGATGACCTGAACTTGAACTTTGACAAGAATAAGCATGCCATCTTGTTTCACATGTATACGCAATTCTGTAAATCGTAATATGGGTACCGTTGCAACGAGGTATTATTCACCATGGCCGATTTTTTTAAATTTGGTCCCCTCGTGGTGATTGATTGCTCGCGACAAAAAGAGTCGATCAAGAATGGCACCGTGGACGTGTGCATAGAGTTCGAATGTAAAGAGAATGTGCCTGCAAATACTACAGCCTACTCTCTGATTCTGCACGATCGGGTGGTTGAATACAATCCGCTTACAAATGTGGTGCGCAAAATTAATTAAATTGCCACGCTACTTGCCCGCCCTCTCCTGTGCCAAATTCGTACAAAATTTCATCGTGAATATCGAGATGCTTTACGAGAAAGACTGCATTCTCCCGTCTGTCTTGGAAGCGAGCGGACCTCTAAATTGTACCGATAATGGCTGTACCAACATTTGTTGACCTGCTAGGGTTCGTCGTCGATGGAAGATTTATTGTCAAAGAAGTGGCTGTCCTACGAAAGGGAACAATTCTCTTGGACTATATTTTTGGGAAGTTGGATGCCACAATATCCTCTTACGAAATCTGACAAATCAAGCATCCGGTGGTTTGTGGCAAAACATACAGAATGGTTAAACAGCTAATTAGGAAAGCTGTAGCTGATGCGATCGATGAAGAAGATGACGCATCCCATATCGTATACATTAACGGGCTGTAGAAATGCGACTGGCTTGCGGATTTCTTCGATGAAAATACGAGAGCGGACGTGATCATTGAGCCACTGGACATTGACTACGAGGATATCAAATCTCTAAATAAGCTACATGTAGTTAATACTCTGCGATGTGGCAGACATGCAAAGCACTGTGTCTTGAAAAATGTATTTAAAATATTCAACAGGTGGTCTAAACACCAGAAAGTAATGCATAAATAAATAAATATAATCAAATTTTTAATGTATAAATGTTTTTCTTCACCCTCCCCAACCCAACCTCCTGCATGTGATGTACGCTAGATTAAGACGATGGCTATAATTAAGTAGAAGTGGTGCAATACGCGATCAAAGTGGTACCATACACGTTCAGAGTGGTATGATACAGGTTTGATATGCGATCAAAGTGGTATGATACTCGTTTGATACACATTCAAAGTGGTATGGTGTAGTCGAATGATGTGTCCAAAGAAGGGGAAGAAGATAAGTGCGAGAAAAAAAAGGAGAGGATGGCCAGCGAATAATTCCAAGAAGATGCATGCATAGAAGGAGAGGATGGTCAGCGAAAATGAAGGTGGAACACAAAGACATCCTACTTTGCAAAGCTATGCAACTTTAGGCATGGGTCCACATGTGACAAATTGTATGAGCGCTGCGGGACCAGTTGTCTTCAAAGCTTGACGGCTACCAGTCAGGTTTTTTTTCGAAGTGACAATTTTTTTTTTGTCAAAAATGGCAATAATGCGGATTTCCCCGGAGTGGGACCAGGAGCCGTACCGTAACAACCCAGAGGTATGTACACAACAGTATTTTTATCATTTATCGCATTTAACATTTGATACCGAGTGATATTAAATCATACGGTTATGTCAATATTATATCGTAGGTTTCTATGTTTTAGGACTCGTCACTACCGTCACCCCCCTGGTCGCCCGATTGGGCGTCGCTTGATTGGGCTTGGCCACCTTCGCCGCTTTAGATATTTATATTTTTTTCAATTTTTATTATTATTATTTATACAGGGTGTCCCACCTAAGACTGGACAGCCGGTTTTCTCCTAAACTATTGGAGATAAAAATATAAAAAAAATAGGGAATTGCATGGTTCGAGGGGGCCAATTAAATAGCGTGAACGAATTTTTTTTATCGATTATTATTTTAAAAGATACGATGGTCAAGTTCGGTTTTTCAAATGGAACTATTTTTTTTGAACACCTGAGTTGATAGTGCGTTCCAAGAAAAATTCAATAAGCTTTAATGTATCCACTTTATTTTCCCTGGTTTTTAAGATATTGCGCTTGCAAATTTACTGATTTTCACTGGAAGAAAACTGTCTGGTATAACACGGACCGGGGACGGTCTTACTGGCTCCACGGGTGGCACTGTCTTTTGAAATAGATACCTACCTGCCAAAGGTCTACGCCAGGCCCAAAGGCTGGACAATTTTTTTCCGTCAGAAATGCTACTTAGGTAGGTACATTTGCGGTATCGAGAAGCGCACCGTTACTTTTATTTCGCACTTGCTTCTACGGACGGATGGCCGGTTCTTTTGGGAGGGATGCAAGTTCGATTGGTTAGGTTAGGAGGAGTGAAAGCTGCTAGACTAAATTTCAATCATAGGGAGCAGATTGTATCAGAACCATTCGGATTTGCATTCCTCACAAATAGCTTGTGTCAAAGTAGTCCGATTTGCATGACATTTGGTATGATTTTCGTCAGAGAAACATAAGGAATCCATTGGCGTCACTTCCCCTTCGATACGATGAAGAAAAGGGTTTCTTAATACGCTGTAATGGATAATTCACCCTCGACTGCGGAGGGTCGACTTCAATTCGCTACGTTCGGCCCAGGATTCGTACCTTTTTCCGGAAAAAAAACCATAAAAATCGGGTGAGGTAATGCGAAGGTCTGTCCTCGCCACGGGGTACCAGCGCATCTCCTTGACGGGCGTTGCTTCAGAATTACCCTGTATCATTTGGGCAGTGTGTGACCCGACTACCCTCCGTGTAATTGGTCTGCGCGAAGTGGGGCGCAAGTTCGATCATTATCAGTACTCCTGCCCGAGAGGAATACGATTTACTTTAATTATAGTACATGTGTGTTTTGTAATAAAATGTTTCTATCGTCTCCTGAATTCAATAACTGGCATCCAGATATCTACGCTCCTACAATCCACCGTCAACACGGCTCCTGGAGAGACACAGGAAGAAAAGGGGTAGCCCGCTGTCGACGCGTGGTCCTCTCGAGTATAAACACGAGCTTCAATATCAGAAGAAAAGCAAGCGTTAACGTATTCCGTGCGAGAGAAGGTGGGCATTGCTGTGAAGAGGGCCTCTTCAAGAGAGCAGCCGTTTGTGAGGAATGCAAATCCGAATGGTTCTGATACAATCTGCTCCCTATGATTGAAATTTAGTCTAGCAACTTTCACTCCTCCTAACCTAACCAATCGAACTTGCATCCCTCCGAAAAGAACCGGCCATCCGAGCGTAGAAGCAAGTGCGAAATAAAAGTAACGGTGCGCTTCTCAATACCGCAGATGTACCTACCTAAGTAGCATTTCTGACGGAAAAAAATTGTCCAGCCTTTGGGCCTGGCGTAGACCTTTGGCAGGTAGGTATCTATTTCAAAAGACAGTGCCACCCGTGGAGCCAGTAAGACCGTCCCCGGTCCGTGCTATACCAGACAGTTTTCTTCCAGTGAAAATCAGTAAATTTGCAAGCGCAATATCTTAAAAACCAGTGAAAATAAAGTGTATACATTAAAGCTTATTAAATTTGTCTTGGAACGCACTATCAACTCAGGTGTTCAAAAAAAATAGTTCCATTTGAAAAACCGAACTTGACTATCGTATCTTTTAAAATAATAATCGATAAAAAAATTCGTTCGCGCTAATTAATTGGCCCCCTCGAACCATGCAATTCCCTATTTTTTTTATATTTTTATCTCCAATAGTTTAGGAGAAAACCGGCTGTCCAGTCTTAGGTGGGACACCCTGTATATCTATTTTTATTCCGTTGTTGTTGTTGTTGTTGTTGTTGTTATTGTTGTTGGTTTTCATTCTTATTTTTTGTAACAATATATTTAATTTCTTAAACATATATTATTTCTCCATTTATTCACGCGTCTTCCTTCCCTCCTCACCACATAATTTTAAGATTCGACGTTTCTAAAGTATTATATTTTTTTCGTACAATCTTCGCGGCGCCAAATGACATCATCGCATGCAGGTGTCCCGAGGATTAAAATAACGCGAGATCGCGCAATACGCTGCGACGTTAAATCAGAATGCTTTAGAATGCTTGTTAGCTTTAGAATGCTTGCTGCACATTGGTTCGCTGGATTGTTGATTTAAAATTATTATTTCTCTGCATGGGGGGGGGGGGGACAAAATTCTGCTGCATATTGGTTTGGAAAAAAAATTTTCGGCGGTCGTCCCCTCCCTCTGAAAAATTTCTGGAAGGTGGGCCAAGGTTCCCTCCCTCGGTTAGGTATGAAAAAATTTTCGGTGATGGATCAGGCTGAAAAAGTTTTTGGGGCTGGGCCAGATCTGGAGAGGTCCACGCGGCGGCTCGGCCTGGGCTGATCCCGTCCATGATTGCGGCTTCCCCCACTCCACGGCTCGTGCGCGTGCAACCAACCTGCCACTCCCCGCTCCCCACCCGCCCAGTGTTCCCTCCACCACGGTTCCCCGCGCGTCCTCATTCCCCCCGCCCCCGCGCTCCCTTCAAAGGACCAGGGTTAGAACTCACATAGCCCTACTACTGAGGGTGATGTTTACAACACATGTCAAGGTCAAGGTCATTGGAGGCGAGTCCTCTAAACAGCATTTTATAGTTTATGTTAGCCGTGATTCGCGCTTTTTTATTTATAGCGCCGATTAGCTAATTTTTTTCGTTGAACATACTTCAAGTCCAAACGTAAACATGGAAAATCGTGATTTTCGACATTTGTTCTTTACGCTCAAACTAGAGCAGAGTGTGCACAGTTGAGTATCAAACACAAAATTAATATTACGTTGCTAACCAGGGCAAACAGTGAGGGAAACTGCAAAAGTGTTGTACTGTTCTCTCCACTTATTCTATGCTTATGTTCGTTCTCGTTTCGATCACATCCCTGAGCGTCCACGCTATCAAGCCGCAACGGTCACGGACCGATGCTCTCGACGCAATCAGATTCCTACAGAAGTGGTCCATTCTCGAACTTCTCGAAGATCAGTTTATTTACCACCTGCATACTATCAAGTTTGTGATCATTTTCCCTACCTAATGGCAGTATTTAAAAAAAGTGAAAAGTGCCAAACATGGAAAAAAACTATAAAAATTAAAAGATATATTAACAATTTTACTTATAATTATATAGCGGAGTGTACATATGCCTTTTTCAACATTTCAACACTTTTCGTTAGCCATACCTAATACCTATTCACTTCACCGCTACTTAATACTCGACAAAGCACGGGTTGACTGGCAATGGATCGAGGAGCGCGTTCACATTATCCGTTCAATTCAACATAAGTTTGAGCTCGTTGCAGCAAAATATTCTTTCCAAGGATTGTTGCCAGAGCGAGATCGAACTGAGATTGGAGCGTTGCCCATGATGTGAATACGTAGAATCTAAACAATAGAATAATATATAATCGAATGCAGAGCGGAGCGTGACCGGACTGTGGCCGGATCGATAGTGTGGATCGACCCTAATAGTTCTGCGCTCACAAGCTCTGACTCGGCTCCCAGAACGTGATGGTGCGATCCCACTGTGCGTGGGCCGGCGAGTTTCGCGCCGTACGCGCCGAGCCACGCTCCGTAGGAATGATCAGGTTGTGCTAACTTCGACATTGAAATGCTCATGGCTTGTTGTGTCACGCTCGTTAAACAGATTTGGCGAGCCTATAAGCCTCTGTTCCGGGCCAGCGTACAAGTGGTCAGAAGAATGGAGGCGTAGAACAGGCATGCTCATTGTTCAGTCGGGAGCCGTAGACCTCCTTAGGTTCTGGGACCCTGGTCGAGAACCGACCGCGGAACTATTACGTTGCTAACCAAAGCATGGGGTGGGGAAACTGCAATAGTGTGTATGATACGAGCTTGCACGCGCATACAGTTTTGCAGATATCCCTTTGCTGTGGTTAGCAACGGAACAGTTCGGCGCTTGGTTCTGATCCGGGTCCCAGAATCTAAGGAGGTCTACGGCTCCTGACTGAGCAATGAGCATGCCTGTCGTAGAGGACTTCTTCTTATTACTGATACTCTGGCACGGAACGGATCCGGAACGGATATGTGTGCCGCGACCTTAAGGAGTTCTTCAGCTCACAGCAGTTCCAACCGTACACGCCTGAATTAGGGAATCGGGCGGCCGAAGCAGATGCCAACATACCAACACCTTTTGATGACAATGCGCTGCACCAGAAGATAAGATTGTTAAGAATTATTTGCGAAGTTCAAGTCTGGAGATGCAAACCTCAAAGATGCCTCACGCAGAAGGGCAGTTTCTTAATACCAGAGATCCGGATTTTTATATACATACGTGGAATAAACGCACTTGTCTTACGGTGGCAAAAGTGTGTCAAACATACTGTAGCTTATTTTCAATAAAAATATTAAATTTTTGAGCAGTTGTATTCTTTATACCAATCGATTTAAAACCGGGGAAACTTTTAAGATGATCCAATAATATGTGTTATTTTTACCAACTTTACTAATGATGAACAAGAATTTACCTACATCCAAACAGTTAGGAAACAAATCGAATCTTAACTTTTTGTCATGTTTGCACTATCGTCGCCATGTTTGATAAAATACATAGTGATGGAAACATTTGAACAAGGAATCATAATCTTTAAATTCCTTAACAACACACAACATCAAGCTCATCTATTAAATCGCCTATAGGGGAAAGCTTCTCACAGGTGTTGCATTAATGATCATATTGTTCCGTTTGATCACGAGTATAGAAAGTAAGAGGTGAGGTTGATACAATACACAAATACAGTCATGAAAACCGACGCTATGTTGGCTCCACTAAGTCGCATTACAAAACATAAGCAAGGTAAGTCCCCCTATTCAATGGCCCGTAGGCGGACTGCCTACTTGACAATTCATAAGGTCTGCTGCCTGTATATGTACTATTGGATGCAAGAAGGGCCTCAGTACCAAAAGTCAGTTACGAGAAAAGTGTCTGTAAATATTACAAAGTCAGATATTTTTTATAGATAATGAAGTTGTTGTAAAACTGTCTATAATATTTAAAAAATAGATGTATCTCCTTTGTACATAGTTGCATTATTACAATAGGAATTGTGTAATAAATTAATCAGTGAAATTAATTTTAATTATAATCCTCTCTGGCCCTTTTTGCATAAAATGGAGAAATATAGAAAAAATCTTGTTTTTTAACATTGTTTTTTATTATTTACGTCGTGTCATGTTCAGGTTGATGTATGTTTGGTTTTCATTAGATACGAGTTAGGGTCAGTTGGTTAACATTGATTTACACAATTTACCATAGCTCTGTCAATTTTAAAGATACGGCAATGAAACTTAGAGGCTATATGTAGAAAAGAATGAGGATTATAATTATGCGCTGTATGCAAAAAGGGCTTGTGTGTCCAGAGATCGTTCTTGCATCCAACAGTACATATTTCAAGCACATAATGAATACAGTCTCAGGTTTTAGAATAAACTTTGTAACAATGGGAGTACAATAGTTTTAATGTTAACAAGTATCGAAGCATCTTGAATTTAACATTTACAAAAAGAAGCATGGGAAACGATAAACTGAATAGTTCCAAATTAAAATTTTTTTTTATACATTACCTGGCTAACATAGATTTGCAAAGCATCAACTTTCCAAATATGTGTTGGGTTATTATTTTACTGGATCCACAATGGCGTGAAATAAAGAAAGTTAGTTTCTATATAAATGTGGCTTTGTTTCTAACAATCCACTTTGTTTTATTTCACAATAAAGAATATAAGTTTTAATTCTCATTCAGACACTTCTATTTCTATACACGCTTATCGCTTCGATCTATCTCGGAATATGGTGTTAGACGATCTCAAACCAGAAACTCAACTCTACTACGAAATTCAAATTAAGCGACTCGCACGCACTCTCGCCACTCTTATACGCGCCACATTTGAACTTCGATTGCACATTCTAACAATATGATATATCGACAGACGTTTGTTTAAACCTAAAATATTAATGAAAAATGTTTGCGATTACCTTTAAGTCGTTGGGAAAGACCATTGTAACGTTGTCCATATAGATAAAGTTCTGCTGTTGAATTGTAAACGTCTTTTGAGGTTTCCAACAAGCAATGGCATTTAAGTTCGTCAGCGCATAAAAGAGAACTCCTGTATCTGGATCTAGAAAGCTCACGCTACTTTGACCATTATGTCCCCGAGAACCGAGAGCACGAAATTCATTTAAATTGTCTGAAACACAGACAATTTTTTACAAAATGGCATCAAAAAGTTGTGTCGAATTGCGCGCATTATTATAATACTTTTATGAAAAAAAACGTAATGATAACAGCGACAATTATATATACAGCCTTCATGAAAATGAATTATTGGCAACTTTCTTCATCTTTAACAAACTATGATCGATAATCTGAATCAGAGTACCTAAATGTCCTCGTTAATATTGTGATGTATGATTGAGCTTGTATAGGGATCAGCTACAATGTACAAGAAATATATCAGTGACAGATAATTTTTAAGAAATATAATTTTTCAAAAAAAATTATATTTATCATTTTCGTCGTTTGGAACCTCCTAAATTGCAGTATACACATTTTTTGTATGACCCAATCCCAGAAGATATGCAGCCCTTATGTTTCTTGTTATTCGCCCTGTATTCTTCTTCCGTTAGGTTGCGAAAAATAGAAATAAATATTTTGAAATATCTGAACCGTAAGACACATATCAGCTTTTGCATACAGTTCTCTGCAAATATAATGATACTTGTATAACACTTACCTGAAGATGTGGCACGTTTTGGGTCTCTAAGTAGTTTAGTGGTAACTGAAAACTCCATACTGCTAGAGAGTGGATGGAAATATAGGGTACTGTACCCATCGCCGGTGGGTGCAAGAGCCATACCAAACAATCCGTCAGTCCATTGGAATGATATGCCAGACACGTTAAAGTCTCCGCCCTTTATAAAGTTATAAATATGGAAGTGAAGGACTTATTATAATAAATGTTTTGTTTAGAAAACGTAAATCATTTGTTCTTTTAATGAAAATTGTCTGCCTTGTCAGTAATCGGTTTTTCTCTGATACGCTTTAAATTACGAACTCGAAATTGTATAAAATAACGGTAATCGAGACTATTGGAAACCAATAGAATATGAAATAAATGATCTCTTGCTATGTAATCTACTAATACTAACAATGACATATCTATAAAAAAAGTATCATACCGTATCATACAGTATCATACCGTAAAAGTATGTACCATAATAACGATAGCTTAATTTCTATTGCAAATTGCACATTACACAATAGGGATTTACTATTATACGTTAACACTGGTTTCTTTAACCCTTTTCTGCCATATGAGCTCCTATGAATTCTATCTTACAATAATATTCTTAAATGTATAAAATCAAAAATATAAGATTACATGTTGTTCCATCTAAATCGATCCTTCGCAAACATCTTTGACACTGTTGATGATACCCGAAAATATGTAAACAAATTTTGAATGGTTTCGAGGGGGACATAATTTGATGTTAATAGTTTGTTTCTTGGTGGATGTGTAGAGTGCATATGATGGTCAACTTTTTTTCTTTAAACAGAACCATATATTTTGTTAAGCGTTAATCGATGCAACTCATTAATCCCTATAAAAAAATATTAAGCGATTCATGCTGGAAAACTTTTAATTAACCCTCGAGCGGGCGCGCCGGTGAACTCAGTTCACCAATCCGCGTATTTCTTTGTTTCCGTCTCGGGAAGATAAACATTCCCTCACACGCTCGTCGTATGTTTCAAGAATCGCGTGATGCGTGTGCCAGTTGAGTTTCAATTGTTTAACCGAGCTAGTGCCTGTTGTTTTCACTGTTGAAAGTACGCAAGTCACACTGTCCCGCCATGTAAGTGACTTCATAATGTTTTTGAAAACTGAATTTCACTGCCTTTCTTATTCGTTTATACTCAATTATATACAAATGGATTGTTTTTTACAATATACCTTTTTTTTATACCATTTTTTTTTTTTTAAATACATTTACTGTATTCTTGGGTACATTGCTATTATTTTCCCATCACATTTAATCAAAAGTTACTATTATCGACAGAAAAACCGTTTCTGAAGTGTATACTTTATATATAAGGGGACTAAAATGATTATTTTCAACTGGTGAACTGAGTTCACCACGCGCCTGGTCGTGTAACTCTGACTGGCGCGCCCGCCCGAGGGTTAAAGAGTTTTTATTTTCAATATTGCGAAGGGTGCGTTCCACTTAAGCCCAAATCGCCAGTGGTTTTCATTCCACATTGCGACCGCGGTTGTCGCGGCCGCGCTACAAACGTCATGGATGTTACGTCCACAGTAAACTATTCATAATCGACAAAATAATCGACTCTTCAGAAAAAAAATCGATCGATTGTAGAAGAATCGAGTAGACTCGCACTTCTCTATTCACGCTTACGAACCCCGTTTCACTACATTTTTCCCCCGCGACGCTCAGAACTAGAGCTGTTCGAGTACTTGAATATTCGGGTAGCTTGGGATCCGAACCAAGCCGAGACCCGATTTCCAAGGTGAGACAGGTACCCGAAAGAAGCGAGCGGCTCGGATAGAACCAAATACTTGAATTTTTTTAAGTGGCCCTAAATAACCGGGCGGATTGGATAGAACAAGCGGATTGAATTTTTCCAAGCGGCCCGAAAGAACCGAACGGCCCGAATGTAAGGTAAAAGTACCAATAACTGGACACTTAAAGATATCAAAGTTGTATATCATAAAAATGGACTAAAACTAAATGTCCTTTTTAACAAAAGTGTTAATATTCAGATAAATGTTACTTCTTTCTATCAAATGAGCTATTAAAAACTTGTTTCCAGTGCGTTATTTTAATTAAATTGAGTAGATGTAACGTCCCACTATTTTTCGCGCAGTAGTAAAACAAGTCTCTATCTCCTAAATCACTATATATTTCACGGGTTAAGGATCTCCGATTCGCCATTCTAGAAGAAGATAGGGAATATTACCGCGACTTCGCGCGAAATCAGCCTCAGGATTTGGATCGCCTAACACTAGATTCATTCGTCGATGGGCTTCCACCTCACATAAGGACGAGGCTACACCAACACCACTTCGAAACGCTCGACGAAGCGTTCGATTTGGCCGTCCTTGTGGACAAAGAGATTGACAGGGACCGTCTCCGATTGTCCGAACAGAAGACTCCCAAATTGATCTGCCAACTCTGCAACAAGACAGGTCATGACGCACGGTCCTGTTGGAGCAACCAAGCTCCGGCAGTTCAACCTTCCGAGAGATATCCTCCAAACCTTGCTGCGGGATATGGGCACCAAACACCCAAACCTCTGCAGCCATACTGGAATAAAACCCGTCCTCCTCCATCCAAACCCACAGAGTTACGCATCTGCAGTTATTGCAAGAAGCCCGGGCACGAAACCTCGGAATGCAGAAAACGCATCCTCACCATCGACAAGGATCCTAGAGCCTTGTGGGAAATGGAGGTAGGAAATACCTCGCCGAGCATCGATGGATGCGAACCGTGGAGTGGGTCAAGCAGGTGCACACCTAATTACGATTCAACCCGAGACACCAGCGATACCGTAAAAATCGGTACCGTTCAACTAAACCCAGTTGGCGAAGCCCCGTCTGTGATAATGCACTCACCAGACTTCGGGAAAATACCCGAATTAATGATCGACACCGGTACTGAGGTGAACGTACTAAAACTTCAGGCCGTAAAGCGATTTCAAGACATCGATCCAGAGCAACAAATGCTATTAAGAGGCATCTCTCCGGACCCTGTCTCCACCCTTGGAACAATAAAGGTAACCCTTTTGGGCGACGACGTCACGTTCCACATAGTTGAAGATGACTTCCCAATCAAAACCCAAGGAATACTAGGGTCGGAATTCCTAAGGGAAGGGAATGTCGCGATAAACTATTTCAAAAAGCAGTTGGACCTCCATGGGATTTCCATCCCATTCGTGGACAAGAATCCAGTCGTGTTACCCGCGAGGTCAAAATCCTCCTTCTTCGTGCATACAGCTGATCCGGATTATAAGGACCCCCTACAAATTATAAACTCCAGCGAGATTGACACTCCAAGCACCATGCCCACCATCGAATTAGAGGAATCCGACAGTGTAATTCCAGAATCCAAATCGGTACGACCAGAAGAGACTCGATGCCAACAGGCATCACTCCCATCCCTGACCTAATAAAAAACAAGTCCCTCTTAGCCCAGGATCCGTTGATCCACCACCTCGAGGCACCCTCGAAAGTGCACTCACTCTCACCCCATGCGCATGACGCCAAATCAACCTTTCCCCCAACCTCCCAAGAGTCTCTTGCGGCTGCGCCGGAATCGGAAACAATGGAAAAATCTGAAGAAATTCCTCCAATGGCAGGACAATCACTTCAGTCGATCTTCAAAGAGCACCCGAATCCCGGGAAGAGCAATAAGGTCGCCGACGTTGCACCTCGCACACCAAAAGGAATTAAAGAATTCTTTGATTTAACCGGATATCACAGAAGATTTATCCCAGAATCTTCTAGAACGGCTCGCCCATTGACCTCAGCGTTGAAGAAGGCTGCACCATTTGACTGTGGACCGTCCCAACATACCGCTTCTGACCAATTAAAATCAGCATTGCAGAAGGAACCAATCCTGCAATATCCGAATTTTGAGCCAGAAATTTCACTACGATCCTCTCCAGAAAACGTACGTGAACCATTGCCTATAAAAAGAGCAGGCAACACGTATCTATTAACCATGCAGGATTTACTGACCAAATACCTTGTGTTCGTACTCCTCAGCCTATCCACATCAATTAAGATCGTTGACCCATTCATTAAAAGATTCATTTGTCAATTCGGAGCTCCTAGAGCCATCCTCACTTGCCAAGCACCAAATTTTACTGACGCTTTCACGAAAGCAGTAGCGCGGAAATGTAAAATACAACAATTCCGAACCACAGCTTTTCACCCACAGACTAACAGCTCTTTAGAAAGATTGCAAATCGTTTGGACCGAATATCTAAAAATGTTTATCGGTAGATAGAGTGACTGGGACGAATGGACCGACTTGACCGCGTTCTCGTATAATGCCAGTGTTCACGAGTGCACTAGATACACTCCGCATAAAATAATATTCGGGGAATTGGCTCGGATACCCAGCCGGAACCCGGTTCTTGGAAAAATCAAAAACGAAACATACTATGGTTGCCTTTCAAAACTGAGTAGGAACCTACGGTACAAACGACATTATGAAAACTATACCCACGTGCGCGAGAGTCCCGGTTGACCCCAAATCAAAATAAACAAAATACTCTAATCAATTTTCCGCCATAGATCGTTGCTACTGCAACATTTATTGCAACACCAGTTACGCGGCTATGCCGTCCAGAGGGAAGGAAGGAAAATCGCATCCCTCCTCCCAAAAGTCATCTCATCCATCATCATCAGGGAAGCCGCCACCACACCTGAAGTAATCATCATCGATGACTCCCTCCCTTTCAACACCAGCTGACTGAGAGCAGCTCCAAGAAGCCACAACCCCTCCGCCCCGTACAGACCCCTCTAACGAACAATCATATCCACCGCACTCCTTATTGTTAAGAAATGCACGCATTTCTTCATATAAGGGGGGAGGTGTAACGTCCCACTATTTTTCGCGCAGTAGTAAAACAAGTCTCTATCTCCTAAATCACTCCACAACTTCAATGAAGCCTCAACTCATACCTTGTTCCTAACCACTGATCGCCTTGGCGATGTACCTTAGTGGTCCCCATCTCAAGACGGTCAGCCACTAAAACCCCCTCCCCCTCTTCGCCCTATGAAGCATAATCCCCTTCATACCAATCTAAACAAGTCCCTCGTCCCGAATCACTCTTAATTCGAGACCACGTCGCACTCCCTCTCTATGACCCTCCAAGCCAAAGCCACGCTCACCCCTTTCCAATCAAACCACCCAAAATCCATCAAATCAGATGAGTATTCTCTTTTCAAAAGCCAAGTAAAAACCCCGGAAGTCCTTGCGGCGAATATTTCGTACAAATGAAAAAACCCCAAAGGTCTTATTCTATTGTCAACGCGCTCCAATTGTAAACACTTATTTCATACAACTAAAAACCCCGGAAATGATACCGCGGCGCGTGCCACGGTGCATACCGCGCATACCCTTCACCCGTAACAATCTTCCGAAAATCATATAAATACCCGGGCCCAAGAGGCCGTAACCTCTCTTCTACTGACACCAGTGTCCAATAACGTGTGTTATCGAAAAGTTCGGAAATATTTAAACAGTGTTACATTCTGCGATCTACGGCGACTACCGTAAGCGATTAATACTACTTACCATTACAGTGTGCACCACCTCCATACCATTTATTATTTTATGTCAATACCGCTTATTGCATTTCGTATTTCTTTTCTTTACTAAAGCTTATTGCTCGTATTATTGAACTTTATTAACGCCAGTTGCGTTTCCTATATCATTTACTTGTATTAACTCTTATTGCATTTCGTATTTGTTTTCTTTACTGAAGCTTATTGCTCATATTATTGAACTTTATTAACGCCTATTGCGTTTCATATACTATTTACTTGTATTAGCGCTTATTGCATCTCATACATTTTCTTTGGTTTGTTCGCATGTATTCATGTTCATCTTCTTACATTATTATTATTATTATTATTATATACATCGCCATCACTGTGCATATATTCGTGCGTAAAGTTAATAAACCGCTTTGCTTTAACCCTCGCTTCGTATTATTGTGTTTATCCTGTGGTCGCGAAGATTCCAAGCCATAACGGTCTGCAGCAACAGCTGATCTCGGTTCGCGAACTCAAGTGTTCTTATAGTATCTACCAACGTTCTTTCGCATGGGCCACGTATAGCCGTACGTCTAGACATATTTCTCGGAAATTTTACGTGTAACTTCTTACACGAATGCAACAGTAAATCCAATTACCGCACCAAAACAAAGTGCTCTAACGGGTGTCATTTTAATACGCAACAATCATTTAAACCTTCCCTGGTCGCTTTGTGCCGCGAAATCCATTTTCGTGCCGAAACACTCCCTCCAGCCTTGTGCCGCGAAATCCACTTTCGTGCCAAGACTTCTACCCTGCTTGTGTCGCGAAATCAACTTTCGTGCCAAGACTCCTACCCTGCTTGTGTCGCGAAATCAACTTTCGTGCCAAGACTCCTACCCTCCTTGTGTCGCGAAATCAACTTTCGTGCCAAGACTCCTACCCTGCTTGTGTCGCGAAATCAACTTTCGTGCCAAGACTTCTACCCTAACCCCAACTATGTCATTCCCCTAGAAAACCCAACCCGGGACGTGACATAGAAACACAAGTAGTTATGTGTACCAGTACATGGACAATAGAATTCTGATTTGTCCCAGCGTCCCAATTTTGGTGTCTCAATACCTGGCCAATGGGGAAGATAACGCAATGCTCGGCGCAGAGGGTGCCACTAGAGTTTGTGTGAATGGTTTGCGCGCGAAATTTTCATTTTTCAATTTTAGGTTATGTTGAAAATGTAGCATGCAATTCACTAAAAATATGACTTGAAAATAAAAAACTGTTAATTTATGTACAGTATACTTACACTTTTGGTATACAAAAATTGGAGAAAACACAGACACTTTACCGGTTCGACAATGCGGTCAGGTATTGACACTTCTCCTGAGCGTTCAAAATGCTGACAGGCCGACCAACTGAACGGCTGATCAGTTATTGGGACAGTGTGCAGAGGACAAGATTATTATGTACCGGTACATGAACACGTATATTTTTAATTAAAATCAACATTAACCGATCAATGTTTTGTTTTGTATGTAACAAGAAACTTCTTAAGATTCTGTACATACGTTTTTTCTCAGAAAAACGTTATATAACGATTATTATTATTTTCTTAAGAATTACTTAAGAAATGTACGCAGAATTCAAGTGCAGGCACCTCCGATATTTAAAGACTGTTTTATATATTAAACTTTACATCTAGGGCTTTCTTAATTTTTTATATAAGAGATCAAGTTTGCAAAATAACATATATTCCCAACAATATTGTTCTAAACTTTCTATGAAGCTTAGTAAAAATATAGATGTCATTGGTGTCCAGGTATTGGGACGTGTCCAGTTATTGGTACTTTTACCTTAAGGCTTCGAGCAGATCGAAATTTTCGGGTACTCCGATTGTGTCGAGTAGCTTCAAGCTTGGACGTATCGAGCGGTACGAATGTTTTGAATATTTTATGAAATACTAGCTTTATTACTCGGCTTCGCCAGAAATTTAGATTTTGATTTTATAAAAAAAAAATTATATCCTTTTTTGTGAAAATAATCATATTCATCTGGATTAACTAGCATCTGGATTAACTAGGCATAATGAGCTGGGACACATTTCGTGACTCCAGAGTTTACCGTTCGAAAGTTTTTAGGCGACAGCCAAACACACAAACACTTTCTGGTTTATATATTAAGATTTGTCTGATGGAATGTAATAATGGTTCATGATAATGTGAATAATTACAATATAAACTGCAAATGGAGATATATTGTGACCATTGAAAATAAGCATTAAATTCAAATCGGTCTGTGTTCATCTTTTCCGTGTATGTGTGATATAGGTATCTGTTGCACCACTGTTAGTAAAGGGTGTTGCCCGTTAATGGATAAATTAATAAAAACGAATAAATAAAGAAATGGGTATTAATATAGACCGCGGAAGTTTACGCAAATGCATGGTTTTTATAGGAATGGATTAAAAAATTGGGACTCTGACCGAACTATGTTTCATCATTAAGAGGATTTTAAAAATATATATGTGATTTTCCATAGTCTGGATATATGTTGCTTACTCTGGACATTTTTCATGTTTCTTGCATTTACGGAAATTGTTTACAACTTAGCTCGAGTAATTGTTAGAATTTGCTGAACCCCGCCTTCAAAATTTAATATTTTATATATTCAAAAGTTTAATAATTGAATAGTAGGTACAACACCTTGATACCTATAATAGTTCGTATAATGTACGGATAAATATATTGATGAAACAAGATTACAGTAAATCCTCGTTATTGCCCCAGTTTTACCATGCGTAGTATGCCCGGTGACTATCCCCACCATTTCTTGGAATCCTTCGGTCGAGAGGGAGAGAACGACAGAGTCGACGGCAACTTCGTGTCAACTGTTTCGTTCCCTCTGGCTCGCTCTTCGGTTTTCTCACTCGCGGCATCGGCCGCACGGAATAGTGTCCGCATCGTGTCGTTCGCCCGCCGCCAGCCCTGTTCGTCGGGTTTAATACAAGGATTGACTGTATATGAATTTTCTAATCCCTACGGAAGTGCGTATATTAACTGTATTCATTCTACATGTACATCGCATATATTTTGTTGATTTATTGAAATTTAATGTGTTTACGGTAAACAAGTAAAGAACGCACCAAACAAAAAGTGAACTACTTAGTGGGGATTAGCAAATGAAATGAATATAAAAGTGAAGAGATAAAATAAATAAGGAAAATCTTTATTTGAAATTTTGTAAAGAATAAGCAGTCAAATACTCATTTTTTTTTTATTTTAGTGATCCTAATTAGTTTTTCTTCCCCACTTCATAACTGGGCCATCTTTCCCTTCTGCAGAGAGAGAGAGAGAGAGAGAGAGAGAGAGAGAGAGAGAGAGAGAGAGAGAGAGAGAGAGAGAGAGAGAGAGAGAGAGAGAGAGAGAGAGAGAGAGAGAGAGAGAGAGAGAGAGAGAGAGAGAGAGAGAGAGAGAGAGAGAGAGAGAGAGAGAGAGAGAGCGAGAGCGAGAGAGGAGAGAGAGAGAGAGAGAGAGATGAGAGAGGAGGAGAGAGAGAGAGAGAGAGAGAGAGAGAGAGAGAGAGAGAGAGAGAGAGAGCGAGAGCGAGAGCGAGAGCGAGAGCGAGAGCGAGAGCGAGAGCGAGAGCGAGAGCGAGAGCGAGAGCGAGAGCGAGAGCGAGAGCGAGAGCGAGAGCGAGAGCGAGAGCGAGAGCGAGAGCGAGAGCGAGAGCGAGAGCGAGAGCGAGAGCGAGAGCGAGAGCGAGAGCGAGAGCGAGAGCGAGAGCGAGAGCGAGAGCGAGAGCGAGAGCGAGAGCGAGAGCGAGAGCGAGAGCGAGAGCGAGAGCGAGAGCGAGAGCGAGAGCGAGAGCGAGAGCGAGAGCGAGAGCGAGAGCGAGAGCGAGAGCGAGAGCGAGAGCGAGAGCGAGAGCGAGAGCGAGAGCGAGAGCGAGAGCGAGAGCGAGAGCGAGAGCGAGAGCGAGAGCGAGAGCGAGAGAGAGAGAGAGAGAGAGAGAGAGAGAGAGAGAGAGAGAGAGAGAGAGAGAGATGCCCCACTCGTTAGGTTTGAAAGGAAGGATTAATGTCGCGCCTTCGACTTCGAACGACATATAATATTTTTTTGTTTCGCCGGTTCGCGGGTTGAACGGAATATATGGAGAAAGGTAATTAAAACACTCCCTTTCTAACCTCTGTAGAGGTAACTGATGAGTTTAATTCCCATCTCTCGGATCGAGAGAAACTCTTGAGGAGCCCCAGTTATTACACAACGCTCGAAGAGCTCTCTGACGACCGTTCGTCTTTCACAGCTACGAATTCGCTCGCCTTCCGCATTCTCACAGTCACGTAGGCAAAGGTGTCGTTGCTCATTGGCTCTCCCCAAATTACGCGAGAAATGGGAGCCAATGGAACCCGATCTACGTGATCGCGTTCAGCTACCAACGCACGGTAGCTGATGCCTGTAAACGTAAACACGACGTCCTCTACGGCTCGAGGCAAGGACGAGCGCGACAATACTAAACGGCCGATTTCGAACAGTTAATATGGTCTAGTACTTTCGGTGTATTATCTATCAATACCTCTGCTCTCTTATTACCCAAAACATTAAACGGAAATTAACTTTGAAGTCTATTTAAATACTGTCTAGGATCACGAAATGTGTCCCAGCTCATTATGTGATTGTTTTCACAAAAAAATGTAAATAAATTTTTTTGCTTTATAAAATCATAATATAAATTTCAGGCGAAGCCGAGTAGTAATGCTAGTATTCATTAAAATATTCGAAACATTTGTTACGTATGTGGAATTTTCCCATACGCCGCTCTCAACCATTTTTCGAGCTTGCGTCTGCGAAGGGAAAACGCCCTAAAATCCATTTGCTTATCACACGCCACTAATGGGGGTCATGCTCTCGGCCATCTGGATCACGACCATGGGAACGGGAGTGACACGACGACGACCCCGAAGGATTTCCTTATATGGAGATTTCTAACGCATCCCCACTCATTTTTGGGACTATATAAACCCTTTGGTTTCTACCCTCTTTGGTTAAAAGCTATAGAGTCACGCGTAGAGTCACGTCTTGTCACGCTCGTACAGAGTTAGTTAAATCTAGTAAGGTCGGGCTAAAGTCACCGTCAGAATCATAGTTAACCTCGTAGAATCCGCGAGTCCGGTTTATATTCTATTTGGCACTTTTGAAGTAGTCACTCGTACGCCCCGCATCGCCAGTGCGTTAACACCGTGCAACTATTGGTAACTACACTAATTATCTAATTAACTAATCGCGACACTTACATTTGTACAATAATTGATTATTGAATATACGAATGGTGGTCACGTGGAAATCGAGTAGATTCGTTAAACCCATCTTTTACCCAGCGATCCTTATAATATTAGTAGCATTCACCCACCGATACAACTTTACCGCTCGAGTTGTATCAAACATTAATTAAGAGTTACGAGGCATCATTAATATTTCCCGCGACTCCCTGATTTCGCATCAGGTTCGTTCGCATTTACCATCCAAAACAAGGAATCTTCACCAACCCAGTGGCTCCCCGATTTCGCATTGGGTTCGTTCACGAAACCTCACCCTCCTACGGCTCCCTGATTTCGCATCAGGTTCGTCCGTAAATACTACAGCTCCCTGATTTCGCATCAGGTTCGTCCGTAAATCTACCAACTTCCGAACAGCTCCCTGGTTTCACACCAGGTTCGTCTGTGAATAATCCAACCGCCTAACAGCTCCTCGACTGCGCGTCGAGTTCGTCTGTGAACTTCATCCCAGTGACTCCCCGATTCCGCATCGGGTTCGTTCACGACGTATCACCCTCCTGCGGTTCCCTGATTATTAAAATCAGGTTCGTCCGCGTTTGACTCCATTCCTAGAGGCTCCTTGATCTCGCATCAGGTTCGTCCTCGCCGTCAATAATCCTAGCTGCTCCCTGATTTCGCATCAGGTTCGTCTGCGCCCCTAACTAACAAACTCATAAACCGTATTCCTTGGGAAATACCCTTCTCGTCGGCCTCTCGCGTTGCCGCAGCCCCGGCTCGTAATACATTCGTACCGCTCGATACGTCCAAACTACTCGACACAATCGAACTGCCCGAAAATTTCGACCTGCTCGAAGCCTTACATTCGGGCCGTTCGGATCATTCGGCCCGCTTGGATCTTTCGGGCCGCTTGAAGAAAATTCAAGTACTTAGTTCTATCCGCGCCACTTGGTTCTTTCAGGTACCTGGCTCGGCTCACTTTTTCCGGGTACTTTAACAGCTCTACTCACAACAGCTTATAAGCAAATGGAACGGGAAATTCCTGCGGTCGTGGACGCGGGCGACTTGGGCTTAAGTGGAACGCACCCGAGGTGTACTCCGATTCAGTAAATGTATGCTAGAATCCACGGATACTGCCACTGGCCGGTCAGAGCGAGTGAGGGGTGACACCCACCATGCCGCCTACCTGCCTCGGCGGTCATTATCCAGATCGTTCTCATTCTTCCTCTCGGACTACGACATTAGTCAAGATACTCAGTTTAGTGAACTCAGCACAGTGCTCGATCAAATACATGACTCGCCTTCGATTTTTGTGTAGGTATTTACACGATAGTAGTTTAGTATGACAGTAGAGGAAATGGCGGGTGCGAGTGCGGATCAACGTCGTCGGAAAGCGAGCATATTTGTTACCATTTGAGCCGCGCACTGTCCTACGACGATGGTAGGGGAAGGCGAGTGGCTGAGTTACTATGCTGTCCGCTGTACCACTCGACTCGGGTAATACGCGCCTGTTTACTCGACCAACTGTTTACACTAGTCGAGTTAGACATGCTTTTGACGTAGAATACGTCTTACCTTTCAGGCCAGCATCCCCCCCCCCCAAACCCAGAAAATCGAGTGTTACGTTTTCATGTAACGTTCGAAATTGCAATATCTTCTAAACGACAAGACATACACGCTTACACGAGATACCATTTGACAGACGAAGGAACGAAGTTATTAATTGCACAACATGAGTGCACTATTGCATCACCCAGCGCGGAGGGAGTGGGAAACAAATAGTCACATTTTGCGCAGCTCGACGCGCGTTGAAATTAGTATATCTCTGGACTCCGATGTGATAGAACGTTGAATAAGGTTTCGTTGTAATCGTCTCACCGAGTACTAGCTTTCTAGTGTATAGCAATAGCGGCGATATTGTTAGGACAGAATAATCGAAAGTGAAATTGGGAAAATATGGGTGTTAAACGTATACAAAAGTATCATAAACGCATACAGAAGGGTAGAGCAGATCATGGCGAAACAAAAAAGCCCAAAATGTCCAATGCTGAGCATCGGAGGGATTACGGACAACGTCAGAAAGACAAGGCGGTGGTCGAGCACTGAGCGCCACAAACGAGCACGGCCGACCCTCAACCGAGTACATTTACCGCTGCTGATTTTTATATGGGAGTGGGTGACGCGAAAAACATAAAGCACTTCGAAAATGATGCGATTGGCCCATTGTAAATAAAATCTTGCTTGAACCAACTGATTAACTTGTGTGAAGATTTTGTAAATAAAAGGGTATAGCCGGTTAAGGTGGTCAAATGTGCCCTTGAACCGAATTCGACTCACGATGAGTCATTCGAAAGCTTATAAAAAAAGAAACATTTGTGGCAAGTTTCAACTTTGTATCTCGACCCGGAGGGTAGTAAAGGGCAAAAATAGAAAAACAGGTTTTTGCCGAATTTCTCCTATACTAGGGGATGAAAAATCTTGAAAAAAATCAGAGCCATTTCTGTTATCGGGGCACATATTAGAGAATTGTTTCAGATTTTTAAATTAAAAAACCAAGCTGTGAAAAATAAAAAACGCCAAAAAATGCTGAAAAATGCCGGTTGTGTATCGAAGCAGTCTTGGCACTATAATTATATTTTTACTGTAAGTACGTATCATTGATACTATTGTCCTGAATTTTTTTCAGATTTTTCAATTTGGTGCGCCGCAGTTAAAAAAATTAAAAACCGATTTTTTCGTCGTTTTTTCCGTGTCAGAGTAACTTATAGGTGGAATTTTCGTACATACTTTATGAAATAAATCATTTATGGGATCTGAAATGTTTATACGTACAGCAAAACATCATAGGAATTAAAGAAACTGAAAAAACCGAATCATTTGAAACTATGTTATGCGCCTTATATTGTAAAGTATCTACCGTATTTTCCAACGGCGTCGGTGGCGCAGCGGTAAAGCGTCGAGCTGCTATACCGCTGCTAACTTTTTAAACGCAGGTTCGAGCCTCGGACTTCCAAGTCCCATAGGCTAAGTTTTTTTTTTTTTCGTTAATTATATATATTTCCTAACTTTACGACACAATGATCAATATTTATTTTCAAATGTTTTAAGAATATTTGAAAAACATATTAACCTGAAATATACGTAAATATGAGTTTGGACTGCTTGTTATGCCGCCGTTTCTCTTGTCAAGTATCCTGTCAATTATATTAATATGTGAAATTGGTTTTCAAATCTCTTACCTTTAAGAATTATGAATATAAATGATAAATGATTTATTTCATAAAGTATGTACGAAAATTCCACCTATAAGTTACTCTGACACGGAAAAAACGACGAAAAAATCGGTTTTTAATTTTTTTAACTGCGGCGCACCAAATTGAAAAATCTGAAAAAAATTCAGGACAATAGTATCAATGATACGTACTTACAGTAAAAATATAATTATAGTGCCAAGACTGCTTCGATACACAACCGGCATTTTTCAGCATTTTTTGGCGTTTTTTATTTTTCACAGCTTGGTTTTTTAATTTAAAAATCTGAAACAATTCTCTAATATGTGCCCCGATAACAGAAATGGCTCTGATTTTTTTCAAGATTTTTCATCCCCTAGTATAGGAGAAATTCGGCAAAAACCTGTTTTTCTATTTTTGCCCTTTACTACCCTCCGGGTCGAGATACAAAGTTGAAACTTGCCACAAATGTTTCTTTTTTTATAAGCTTTCGAATGACTCATCGTGAGTCGAATTCGGTTCAAGGGCACATTTGACCACCTTAACCAGCTATACCCTTTTGAACTTACAAGGAGAGGTTCCCAGGTGTCCGCCTCCGATTGTTTTGAATTTTGGATATGTTTTAGAGCACCGAAAAATAAGATATACGTGTTTTTTATAGCGACCCATTTTCATATTTAGGGGGTGAAACCAATCCCCAAAGTTATAAGATTTTCAGGTGTTCATCTCCGATTGCTTTGGTTGTTGGATATGTTTTAGAGGACCGAAAAATAAGAAATACGTGTCTTTTTATTTTTGCCTCCTTGGATGTTTAGGGGTTGAAACCACCCTCCAAACATAAGAATAGTTGGTGCCCGCCTCCCATTGCTTTGAACTTTGGATATGTTTTAGAGGACCGAACAATAAGAAATACGTTGTGACGTCCCACTATTTTACGCACGGTATTATTTAAAGTCTCCCTCATAAATCACTCTACAACTCCGCCAAAAATCCCTAAAATTCAACTCTTACCCCTACTCCCCAATCATCGGGCCATTTAGACGATGTACCTTAGCGGTCCCCATTCCG
Source organism: Andrena bucephala (assembly GCA_947577245.1). NCBI lineage: Eukaryota > Metazoa > Arthropoda > Insecta > Hymenoptera > Andrenidae > Andrena > Andrena bucephala. The sequence continues at coordinate 29,317,013 of OX387716.1, read as the reverse complement.
AGATGGTCAAATACGAAATCCTCTTCCCCTCTTCGCCGACGAGGCATGATCTCCTGCCTCACATTTCAATTTAAACAAGTCCGTCGTTCCAAAAACCCTCTTAACACGAGACCACGTCTCACCCCCTCTCTACGACCGCCCAAGTCAAAGCGACTTTCATCCCTTTCCATTCGAAACACCCAAAATGAAACCAATGGGTTGAGTACCCCCTTTTCAGAAGGCCAAATAAAAACCCCGGAAGTCCTATTGTGACGCATATTTCACGTATCAGTCACCAACACGTTCTAACTATAGATGCAAATTTCGCACATGAGTCATGGTGCATACCGCGCATACCCCTCATACCTGACATTCCTGCAAACCATATAAATACAAGAGCCCCTGAGGCCGTTGTCCTCTTCTACGGAAATACTCCTGCGAAGTACCATACATATATATATATGTATGGCGCCGGTACGTCACCGCCGGCGCCGCTAGAGATCTACTCTTCTCGCAAGTCCTATCGTCTACTTTCGATCCTATATATACAAGTTCCAAGTTTATTTCCTCTTAGGCCCCGTGTGTCTAGGGCACGGGGCCGTCAGCTATAACCCTACTGATGAGTCTGGCTGACGGTCCCATGACGAAACGCACATCTCTTCTTTTCCTTCTCCATCTTTTTAAATTGCCAATCCACCTGCCCCGCACAGTTACTCTAAAAAGCGTGACCGGTCTTAGGGATTACGGTTACGCTGTGGAGGCGACGGGGCAAGATCCCCTCTTTACGTTGCGAAGTCAATCATCAATCTCAAATCTCGATTTCGGACGTAACACACACACATATATATATATATATACAGGGTGTCCCACCTAAGACTGGACAGCCGGTTTTCTCCTAAACTATAGGAGATAAAAATATGAAAAAAATAGGGAATTGCATGGTTCGAGGGGGCCAACTAATTAGCGCGAACGAATTTTTTTATCGATTATTATTTTAAAAGATACGATGGTCAAGTTCGGTTTTTCAAATGGAACTATTTTTTTTGAACACCTGAGTTGATAGTGTGTTCCAAGACAAATTCAATAAGCTTTAATGTATACACTTTATTTTCACTGGTTTTTAAGATATTGCGCTTGCAAATTTACTGATTTTCACTGGAAGAAAACTGTCTGGTATAGCACGGACCGGGGACGGTTTTAAGGGCTCCACGGGTGGCACTGCCTTTTGAAATAGATACCTACCTGCCAAAGGTCTACGCCAGGCCCAAAGGCTGGACAATTTTTTTCCGTCAGAAATGCTACTTAGGTAGGTACATCTGCGGTATCGAGAAGCGCACCGTTACTTTTATTTCGCACTTGCTTCTACGCTCGGATGGCCGGTTCTTCTGGGAGGGATGCAAGTTCGATTGGTTAGGTTAGGAGGAGTGAAAGTTGCTAGACTAAATTTCAATCATAGGGAGCAGATTGTATCAGAACCATTCGGATTTGCATTCCTCACAAACGGCTGCTCTCTTGAAGAGGCCCTCTTCACAGCAATGCCCACCTTCTCTCGCACGGAATACGTTACCGCTTGCTTTTGTTCTGATACTGAAGCTCGTGTTTATACTCGAGAGGACCACGCGTCGACAGCGGGCTACCCCTTTTCTTCCTGTGTCTCTCCACGAGCCGTGTTGACGGTGGATTGTAGGAGCGTAGATATCTGGATGCCAGTTATTGAATTCAGGAGACAATTGAAACATTTTATTACAAAACACACATGTACTATAATTAAAGTAAATCGTATTCCTCTCGGGCAGGAGTACTGATAATGATCGAACTTGCGCCCCACTTCGCGCAGACCAATTACACGGAGGGTAGTCGGGTCACACACTGCCCAAATGATACAGGGTAATTCTGGAGCAACGCCCGTCAAGGAGATGCGCTGGCACCCCGTGGCGAGGACAGACCATCGCTGTGCCTCACCCGATTTTTATGGCTTTTTTTCCGGAAAAAGGTACGAATACTGGGTCGAACGTAGCGATTTGAAGTCCACCCTCCGCAGTCGAGGGTGAATTATCCATTACAGCGTATTAAGAAACCCTTTTCTTCATTGTATCGAAAGGGAAGTGACGTCAATGGATTCCTTATGTTTTTCTGACGAAAATCATACCAAATGTCATGCAAATCGGACTACTTTGACACAAGCTATTTGTATTCCCTATGTAAAAGTTGTCCGATTTACACGATATTTGTAATGATTTTCAACGGAAAACCCCAAGCAATCCATCGGCGACACTTTCATATCCATACGATAAAGAATAAAGAATTATTTTATTTCCTAACCAGATACAAGGTAATTAAGGAGCAGCGCCCGTCGCAGTGCCTGGCCGAATTTTATGGTTTTCCACCCGCGAAGGGGTTCGAGTGCCTAATAAGAAGTGAGAAATCTTCGAAATGTTTCGCCGATGAAACTGACACCAAGAACGACGTATTCGGACCATAATGAAGGAAATTCCGTAGAATATCGATTTATATCATTTCAAGCTGACTTGACTTGGTTAAAAATAGTCCGATTTACATGAAATTTGGTATGATTTTAATCGACGGAACGCCAGGAATCCATTGGCGCCACTTCCCCTTCGATACGATGAAGAAAAGAAGCAAACATTTGAAATCCTGAACATTTCTCACTTCTTAATGGTATTCCAAACCCTTCGAGGGTCGAAAGCCATAAAATTCGATGGGCACTGCGGGGTGTTGTCCTCGCCACGGGGTGACGGGCGCAGCACCAGAATCAGCCTGTACCTACCTTTTTAAGAAATAAAATAATTCGTTATTCCTTATCGTATGGATATGGAAGTGTCGCCGATGGATTCCTTGGGGTTTTCCGATGAAAATCATGCCAAGTGTCGTGGAAATCGGACAACTCTTACATAAGGAATACAAATTGCCTGTGTCAAAGTAGTCCGATTTGCATGACATTTGGTATGATTTTCATCAGAAAAACATAAGGAATCCATTGGCACCACTTCCTTTTCGATACGACGAAGAAAAGAATTTCTTAATACGCTCAAATGGATATTTCACCCTCGACTGCGGAGGGTCGACTTCAATTCGCTACGTTCGGCCCAGGATTCGTACCTTTTTCCGAAAAAAGCCATAAAAATCGGGTGAGGCAATGCGAAGGTCTGTCCTCGCCACGGGGTGCCAGCGCATCTTCTTGACGGGCGTTGCTCCAGAATTACCCTGTATCATTTGGGCAGTGTGTGACCCGACTACCCTCCGTGTAATTGGTCTGCGGGAAGTGGGGCGCAAGTTCGATCATTATCAGTACTCCTGCCCGAGAGGAATACGATTTACTTTAATTATAGTACATGTGTGTTTTGTAATAAAATGTTTCTATCGTCTCCTGAATTCAATAACTGGCATCCAGATATCTACGCTCCTACAGTCCACCGTCAACACGGCTCGTGGAGAGACACAGGAAGAAAAGGGGTAGCCCGCTGTCGACGCGTGGTCCTCTCGAGTATAAACACGAGCTTCAATATCAGAACAAAAGCTAGCGTTAACGTATTCCGTGCGAGAGAAGGTGGGCATTGCTTCAAGAGAGCAGCCGTTTGTGAGGACTGCAAATCCGAATGGTCCTGATACAATCTGCTCCCTATGATTGAAATTTAGTCTAGCAATTTTCACTCCTCCTAACCTAACCAATCGAACTTGCATCCCTCCCAAAAGAACCGGCCATCCGTCCGTAGAAGCAAGTGCGAAATAAAAGTAACGGTGCGCTTCTCGATACCGCAAATGTACCTACCTAAGTAGCATTTCTGACGGAAAAAAATTGTCCAGCCTTTGGGCCTGGCGTAGACTTTTGGCAGGTAGGTATCTATTTCAAAAGGCAGTGCCACAACTGCAGCCAGTAAAACCGTCCCCGGTCCGTGCTATACCAGACAGTTTTCTTCCAATGAAAATCAGTAAATTTGCAAGCGCAATATCTTAAAAACCAGTGAAAATAAAGTGTATACATTAAAGCTTATTGAATTTGTCTTGGAACGCACTATCAACTCAGGTGTTCCTAAAAAAAATAGTTCCATTTGAAAAACCGAACTTGACCATCGTATCTTTTAAAATAATAATCGATAAAAAAATTCGTTCGCGCTAATTAATTGGCCCCCTCGAACCATGCAATTCCCTATTTTTTTTTATATTTTTATCTCCTATAGTTTAGGAGAAAACCGGCTGTCCAGTCTTAGGTGGGACACCCTGTATATCTAAATCCTAATACCCCATCAGTGGTCTATAAAATGACACCCAGTGAACAACGAATTATCTATCTACGGCAACTACTGTAAGCAATTACTACTAATTATTGTTCAACGGCATATCATCTCCATTTATATATAATTCTGTATTGCTGACGCTTATTGATTCATATTATTATTTTTGCTAACGTTCATAGATTTATATTGTTATCTTTGCTAATGTTTATTGATTTATATTATTATTTTTGCTAACGCTCATTGACTTATATTGTTATCTTTGCTAACGCTCATTGTATTTATATTGTTATCATTGCTAATTCTTATTGCTTTTCATACTATTATCTGTGGCGTGTACTCATGTATTTCGTGTTCATACATATATATTGCTATTGATAACCATTTATATAAATGTTTACGTTGTAATACTTAACGCTCAACGCATTAATATATTAACTAACCGCTATCGCATTAACAGTGCATGGCATATTTTCTTGCTTCAAATTTAATAAAAATTCTTACTTTAAATCACGCGTCGAATTATTGTATCTATCGGTTACGAAAATTCCAAATCATAACAGGTTGCTGCAACAGCTGATCTCGTTTCGCGAACGCGAGAGTTCTTATAGTGTTTACAAGGCTTACTTTCGCATAGCTCTTGCAGGACCATACGTCTAGACGTATTATACTACGGTCGGCTTCTTATATTAATGCAGCGGTAAATCCAATTACCAAGCCTAGATAAAAACCACCAGTGCTCTAACGGGTGTCACCCAGGTGCGCTATTACTCGTAAAATCTTCACTGGTCGCTCAGTGCTACGAATCTGCCCATTCGCGCCTGAACCTTCCCATATAACCCCACTATGCCATCGTCCTAAACACCTCCACCCGGGACGTGACAACGTGTCTTTTTATTTTGGCCCGTTTGGGGTTAGTTTGGGGCGAAACCAACCCCAAAGTTATACGATTTTCAGGTGTTCGTCCCCGATTGCTTTGGTTTTTGGATATGTTTTAGAGGGCCGAAAAATAGGAAATGCATGTCTTTCTATTTTGGCCCATTTGCATGTTCAAGGGATGAAACCACCCCTCATAGTTACCCCCTAATAACGGTGACGGACGACAAGAACATCGTCCATACAGCAAGTTATGACGTAAATTAAATTTATATCAAGTTTTACTCAACACAATTTTTGTACCCCGTATGAACTTTGGGGGTGGTTTCACCTCCTAAATATGAAAACGGACCGCTATAAAAAACACGTATTTCTTATTTTTCGGTTCTCTAAAACATATCCAAAAACCAAAGCAATCGGGGGCGGGCACCAACTATTCTTATGAATTTTGGTGGGTGGGTTTACATCCTAAACATGCAAACGGGCCAAAATAAGAAGACAGGCATTTCTTATTTTTCGGTCCTCTAAAACATATTAAAAATTCAAAACAATCGGAGATGGACACCTGAAAATCACCCCCTAATATGAAAACGGACCGCTATAAAAAACATATGTTTCTTATTTTTCGCTCCTCTAAAACATATTCAAAATTCAAAGCAATCGGAAGCGGACACCTGGGAACCTCTCCTTGTTAGTAAAACTAAATATGTCTTCGTTCATTTTCACGATAATAATCACCGTAATTAACGCCCAGAGTTTGGTCGCACACGCGGCTGACATCGCATTCGATAGTCAATTTAAAAAATCAGATAGATCCGAACAATCCGATTCAATTGTCGGGCTTCGATTTGAAGGCGCAAGGAAACAACGGTTCGCAGTCAGTGCCGCCCAACAGTAGACAGCGACTACGGACGGCCGGAGGTATCGCAGTTTAGAGAAATTTACGGAGTCCCGCCGGATGTCAAGTGATTGAGATTAACTTGACAACAAGAAACGAACGATCGATAATGATGTTGGAGACACATGTTTTGTAAACATCACGCTAAATTAGAAATCGAGATTCGGACTCGGGTGTGTCTACATCCACCCGGGCGTCAGCATTTCCGATCTCAAGTTGTTTCTATTTGATACTATGTTTAAATACTCTGAAAATAGGAAGAAACTATTTGATGATGTGAGCATAGACACCGAAGTGTCGACGCACAGACTAACCTACGTGTGCTAGACTTCATGAAGGAACACTAAAATTTAGACCACGTGCCGACGTCACCGACTGCACTGGGTACACCACCATCGATTTGACTTTCGCCAGAAACATCAGTGTTGATCTCTTGCGTTATATTATTATTATTATTAACGGGAAAGCCCTTTGGAATACAGAAGATACAAAAGATATAGTATATAAACACATTGGCGTACTTAAATCTAAACGCACCTAAGCCTGTAACATATGGCCGGACGATCGACTGTACAAGAGTAATCGAAGGGTATCGAGGGATACGACGAACAAGTCTATGTAGGTGAGATTTATGTTATCCTCCCCCATAGCCCTAGTTAAGGGGTCGGCAGTGTAGTTTCGATACCCTTGTTCTTTACTTTCGAAAAGGGGCCTGGGTCGCAGTTGCCGTTCCGGTGCTCGGAACCTCAATGCTGACACGAGCTCTGGACAATTAACTTAGCCGTGTATGAGCTTATAAAGGAAGATCAGATCCGATGTTAGTCTACGGTCACTATGAGTGGCGATACCCATTGATTGAAGGGCTGGACCGTAATCATGGTCACTAAAGTGCATCGGGTTGCCTAGCGCCCTCGAGGCCAGCCTCAAGAATTCATGCTGCACTCTCTCGATTAAACTGATGTAATGCTTATGTTTGGGTTTCCATATCACCGAAGCGTATTCAAGCTGAGCGCGATATAAAGTAGTTTCCATGATTTCTGCCTTTTAAAATGTTTCGCGAACCTCGCAATTAAACCAAGAGTTTTCATTGCCTTACACGTTACATTTTGGTAATGTTTACGAAAGTCGAGACCAGGCGAAATTTTTACTCCAAGGTCTGTAACATCAGCTACTTCGATTAGAGGGGCATCACATAGGGGATAAGCTGAAGTTATGCCCTGGACAGACCTATGAGACCTCATAAGGACACACTTGGCCGTGTTCAGCCCCATCCTTTTGGCGTTGCACCACCGCTCAAATGTAGCCCATTCCCAATTGTACGTAAGATTTTTAAGTCATCAGCATACATTAAAAATCTGCTGCTTCAGAATACCTCCGTAAGGTCATTTATAAACAATATAAATAACAGAGGACCGAAGTGCGACCCCAGGGGTATACCAGAGTCCACTGCGACAGGAGTGGAGAGCTGGTTTCCCACCCTGATGACCTGCACACGATTCGTCAGGTAACTCCCGATCCAGGACAAGAATGGCCCATTAAAGCCATACGCAGCAAGTTTATGCAGAAGGATCTGTTGTGCCCGAGCCGACATCTGAGCGTGTCGACACCGCGCACATACCGATTGCCACAATCGAGTGGCCGAAATCCGGCACAACCGCGTAAGGAATCTCGGAAGCGCAGAAAGACCATCAGCAGATGGCGAAACACCGAAAAACCAGGCCGAAGGCGGAGACCCCGATGGTCCCCGCTTCGTCCCGACGATAATATAATAACGTCGTACGAGCAATGCGAGCTCAGACTTGATAACGCTTTGTTACGGGAACACCACCCGATTTTCGAGACTCATGCCAAACTAGGCACAGTGTCATTGTCACCCAGATCGGGATAGAATAAACTTGTTAAAACCTTACGGTGAGTTCCAACTCTTCGACCTGCAACGATCTCCTACCTCCCGGGTTCTGAACCGAATCCTCCCGTCCCGGCATAATCACCCGAACCTTCGGAGCCCGTGGACGACGATAGTGAAGGACGCCCAGGAGCACCCGAGATTCGTACCCAGAATCTCGACCCCCGGCGTCACGGCACAACAATTGGTGGCAGCGGTGGGATCCTGCTAACGTAAGGACCAAGCCTGATCAACGGTGACAACAGGACTCAGCAGAGACAACGACCCCTTAATCACAGGGGCAGTCACTCCGCAGTACCGACGGACGTCAGCAGAGGACGCCGCCAGGATAGTCTACTTCTCATAATGGACGAGCGATGCATCACCTGATATACATACTGTAAGTGCGAAATATCACTGTCAGCAAATTCAGACCGCACGCCGCAATTCCCATGCGCCGAGCAAAATCGTTAGATAAAGACATCGAGCGTAATTTAGAATTAGCCGAGCGAAAGGAACTTCTTTCGCCTAGAGCAATTCGCCGAAGTGCTCCCCGTAGATTCTTTAAAGTCCGTACAAAACGGCTCCCCGGCGAAACAATCTTCGACGCAACATGCGAAGCCTTTCGCGAAATCGGAGAGCGTACGCGACTTGCTCTAGACGTCGGAACTAGCGAAGAACGTCGCGTCTCGACTAGATTACCGATTACGTCCAGACACCTAACCGCTAGGAGGCTGTACCCGTTCAACGAGTTAGATTATAGCTTAATCCCGAGCGAAGGAATAGCGAACATGTCGTACCCTATCACAGCATCCGCGGGCGGAAATGTAGAACCGAGTATCGCGGACCGACTAGCGAACGTGGAGAAGCTACTCACGGGACTAACCACTACTCTAGCCCAAGTAACGGACGGAATGTTAGGTATAAACGACAGGTTAGGAGCACTAGAGGCAAGGGAAGGTCCGCTACAGGACTCGATAGATAGAGAAATAAGTAGACTAAGGGAAACGATGAACTCGACACACGTCACGCCCGGCCCCTCAGGCAGGACCACGGTCCATTTCGACGATTTTCGCAATCCAGGGGAGGAACCGAGGCGCACTAGTCGATTCGTTCCCACCAACCTCGAGATAAATGACCTAACCTACGCACCGAACGTAGCAGGCACTCGAGAAATATTCCATACTATAAAAACCCTACCCCTGTTCAACGGGAAGGACCCCAAAGAATTACCTGGCTTCCTGACCGCCTGCAAGTATGTATACCACACATACCAAACAGCAGAAGAAAAAGCCCAGATTCTACGAGGGATAATCGCGTTACGGGTCGGAGGCGACGCACTAGACGAAGTACAGACGCGCCACATATCATCCATGCAGGACTTAGAGGACGTGTTAACTTCAGTATACAAACCTCCCCGGACAGCCTCAACTGTACAAAGGGAATTGTTATATAGTAGGCAGGGCCACAATGAAAGCGCGCACCAATACGGAAATCGTGTATCAAAATTATTAGGGGAACTAATAGCGACCGGAATCAACGACAAGGACAGTCTGATAGAGAAAAACGCAACCGTGAAAGTATTAAAAAAACAGACGTTGACTATATTCGAGGACGGGCTTCGCGACGACCTAAAGGTCTTGGTAAAGTCACAAAGACCCGCCGACTTACAGGAAGCGATCACAATAGCCATAGACGAAGAGCGGTCAAGTACGAAACGACCCGCGACGCGCGGGACAAACCCCTCCACGAAAAATAAAAATAGGACAGCATCGCGCTACTGCGACAATTGTAAACGACCAGGGCACGACACTAAAGAGTGTTGGAAAAACAAAGATAGGGAGAAGCAAAATGGAAAAAAAAATTTTCCGGAAAACAGCCGTCAAGTGCGAACAGTAACGGGCAAGGGAAAAAACGAGAAATCGACAGGGCGTAAACCAGAGAGTGAACGACCGGCCTCTAAAGAAAGACACCAGCCGCGACACAGAAGCACTGAGAGCACAAATTCCGCACAGAGCAGCCGCGATAGCTCCGAATCACCGGACCGCGACCCAGTGACTCAAAAAACTGCGAAGACCTACCGCATGTTTAAAATAGGACCCCTCGCCAAAGATGGACATACTTCAGATAGGATAGAAGTAGAGATAAAAAACAGCAAGAACAAACAAACCGTAATGCTAATAGATAACGGGGCGGAAGTATCTTTAATCGCTAAGAGAGCTCTTCCGGACAACATCGAAGTAAAAAAGTCCGACGTTATGCTAGTTTCATTCTCAGGGGAAAAAACAGGAACGTTAGGAAAAATAGATGCCACATTTAAAATAAATGGGAAAAGGGTAGTACATCCATTATACATAGTAGAAGGAAACACTTTAGCAAACGCGGACGGGATACTAGGAGTAGATTTCCTTAAAGATAACAAAGTAACCATTAGTTACCCCAAGCAAAGCTTACTAGTAAACGGAAAACCCTGGAAAACGTTAAATAGAAGCATGGAAATAACGATACCCGCACGCACACAACAACTGATAATGGTCCCTACAGATAGCATTCGAGACGGAATAATAGAGAAACAACGGTTAGCCGAAGGAATATACTTAGGAGAGGGGCTGACGAGGCCCAAAGAAGGAAAATGCGTGGCCTGTATTATAAATACAACCACGAAAACGAAAACAGTGATCGTGCCGCGAATCCAATTAAGGGAAATACCGGTTAACGAAATAATTCACTGCAACGATAGCGCCGCAGCTGTTCGAGCATTGACCGCAAAGGAATCGCTGACAACGCGCATCACCCGAGTTTTAGAATACGTAGACCGCAAGCATATGAATAAAGAAGAAATGGCAGCTATTGAGGAAATATGCAGGGAATATCATGATACGTTCCATTTACCGGGAGACCAATTATCAACGGCCACAGTATCCGGCCACCGAGTCCGTGTAAAAAGCGACACGACACCCTGTAATATCAAGCCCTATAGATTACCCGAAGTTCATAAGCAAGAAATACGGAAACAGGTAGAAAAAATGCTAGAGGACGGCATCATCCGACATAGCGCCAGCCCATGGAACGCACCCTTATTAGTAGTACCTAAAAAGACCGACAACGAGGGGAATAGGAAATACCGCGTAGTAGTCGACTATAGGAAACTCAATGAAGTCACCATAGGCGACTCATTCCCACTACCCAATATCACGGATATACTAGATCAACTAGAAAAAGCGCGGTACTTTACCACCCTACATTTGGCATCTGGATATCATCAAATTCCTATGGACGAACGCGATAAGTGCAAGACAGCATTTTCGACTCCTCAAAGGCATTTCGAATTCAATCGCATGCCGTTTGGACTGAAAAATGCACCGGCGACATTCCAGCGAGCAATGAACGCTGCGCTTATCGGGTTACAGGGGATAGACTGTTTCGTTTACCTTGACGATATTGTCATCTACGGAGCCAGTTTGAAGGAACATAACACACGACTGAGAAAAATTCTAGACACTCTCCGAAAAAACAACCTGAAACTACAACCAGAAAAATGTGCGTTTTTACGAAAGGAAGTAGGATTTTTGGGACACATAATTACCCCTGAAGGGATCAAACCGGACCCCGAAAAAACCAGAGCGGTGAAAGAATTCCCTATTCCAACCAAACTAAAAGAACTACAAGCATTCTTGGGGTTAGCAGGGTACTACCGCAGATTCATCCCAGAATATTCAAAAACAGCTAAACCCCTATCTAGCATCACGAGCAGCAAGGTCGAGTTCATCTGGACAGCCGAGCAGCAAAACGCTTTCGATACATTAAAAGAGGCACTGACTACGGCCCCCCTATTAATTTATCCAGATTTTACGAAAGAATTCGAAGTAACAACCGACGCATCGGATGTAGCAATAGGAGCGATATTGTCACAAGGGAAAATAGGGGATGACAAACCAATCGCATACGCGAGCCGAGTACTAAACAAGGCCGAAAGAGACTATAGTACAACGGAAAAGGAACTGCTAGCTATCGTCTGGGCAGTTAAACACTTTCGACCGTACGTCTACGGTACCCCATTCAAAGTAGTTACAGACCACAAAGCACTTACATGGCTATTTAGGGTACAGGACCCAGGAGCCAGATTAATAAGATGGAGAATTCTATTAGCCGAGTACGACTACGAAATCGTACATAAGTCAGGAAAGAACAATACGAACGCAGATGCGTTAAGCAGAAACGTGCACGCGTTGCAAAACGAGGAAGAAGAAACATGGACCACCAACGTCTACAACGAAGAAACAAAACAACAAATTCTTTATGAATACCATTGCGCACCCATAGGAGGACATCAAGGCATCAAAAGGACCACAAACGGAATAAAATTAAATTACAAATGGGAAGGAATGAATAAAGATATTGAGGAGTACATACAAAAATGTAGCACCTGTCAGAAGAATAAGTTAGGAAAGAAAACTAGGGCACCAATGGAGATCACCGATACACCACGGGCCCCCTTTGAAAAAGTAGCGCTAGACATAGTAGGGGCCCTGCCAGAGAGCAGTCAAGGGAAGATCTACATATTAACCTTCCAGGACCTCCTCACGAAGTTTAGCAAGGCGATTCCCCTGCCAAATCAGGAAGCAGCTACAGGAGCGGAAGCAGTGGTCGAGAAAATTATCTGCGAATACGGCGCACCTGAAAAGATTCTAACAGATCAAGGCAGAAATTTTCTAAGTGAAATGTTTAAAAACATATGCAAACTTTTCCGAATCACGAAAATACGGACAACCGCGTACCATCCAGAGTCTAACGGAGCATTAGAAAGATCGCATAAAACCCTAGTAGAATATTTGCGACACTACATAGATAATGACCAGCCCGACTGGGACAAATGGCTACCCTACGCGATGTTTACATATAATACAACCCCACATACGACAACAGGGTTTACGCCATACGAACTAGTCTATGGAGAGACAGCGTCAATACCGACCGCACTAAAAAATTCGCCTAAACAAACATATAATTACGAAGATTACGCGCAGTAAACAAGAGAATGTATCAGGATACATGACAGGACGAACTCAGGCCATAAAACGTGTATAATGAGCAAAACTCGCGATCAACCTAATATATATAGCAGGCGCGAATTAATCAAATTAGGCGGGGATAGAATCCACTTTACGCACCTCGGGGAACTACACATGGTAACCGATTCGTGGAAGATCGTGACCCACCTAAAAATGGACACCCTCTTCGAAAGAAATCGGCAAGTAGCTTCTTATATAACCCAGTTACAACGGCGTTGTGAGAACGAAATCGCGATCCAACTGACATATGGGGAACACCTGGACCCGCTACTCAGAAGGGCGGAAAAGCTGTATAGAAGAGTAGACCAAGTATCAGAGATGCCCATTTACGTACCGAATAGACGACGGGGGCTAATCAACGGATCAGGGACCTTAGCGAAAACCATATTCGGGACTATGGACGCGGACGACGCCGAACAAATTAACAACCATCTATCACAATTGGACGGAACACAAAATACTTTAATGGCTGCCATGAAAAAGCAGGTCCAAATAACAAATAACACGCTGCATCACTTACATGACGCGGAGAGAACGATGCAGCGTAACGAGGAAATACTAGCGAAACAGACGAGACTATTACGTACGCAAATTGAGACGACTATATTACAACAAACGCGAAGAGCTGACTTAGTAGATCATTTTATTACATTGAATGCCCTACTGACCGACCTGACTCAGGACGTAGACGATGTGTTGCAATATTACACTGGCCTCAAAGGAGGAATCATCAGCACAAACGTACTGTCGAGCGCGCAGGTCACTAGGTTACTACAAACCGCGGTACAGCATCTCCCGAATGGACTCGCGTTCCCGATAGCACCCAGCTTAGAAAATACTAACGTGATCGAGAAATTATCATCGGTTACCGCGTATTTCGATAGGACTACGTTGATCGCAGTAATAACCGTCCCCCTCATTTCCTCGCAAATATTCACAGTGATCGAGGCAACGCCAGCCCCAATCCATGTTCACGGGAACTCATATGTGGTGTTAATTATAAGAACGCCGATACTCGTCATTGACGCAAGCAGTAATCAATATATGCTTACCGAGCAAGACGAGCTAAGGGGATGCAAGCAAGTAGCCGCGCAATATTACTGTGAACAACCGATGCTAGCACACAACGTGAACAACGATCTCGAGTGCGAAGCAAGCCTATGGCTGCAACCCGCGGATAAGTCCCCCAGGAATTGCGAGATAAAGTACATTGCGGCAAACCACACAATGTGGATAGGTACCTCTCACGCAGACACATGGATTTTTGCGACGCACCAGCCCGAGACACTGACTATACAGTGTGACGAACGACAGCCTGAGCACGTCGATATAGATAGGACAGGGATTCTCAAAATTACGGGAAATTGTAATATCCGAAGTAGGGACGTAGTTCTAAAAAAGCGGCGAACAACGTATAGTCAAGATTTCAAAGTGCCAACGGCACCACGCTACGACATAATAGCAGCGTTAAATGCGACACAAAGGGGCGAACCAGCGCAACCCCTCTCGCGATTTCAGCTAGACAAGCTTCTGAAAAATCCATCTGAATTTTCAGCACTGTACGACCAACTTAACCAAGTAGAAAATAATTTAGAGAATAACAACTCGCAACCAGGGCTAGCGACCTGGCAAATTGTATATCCAACGACAACAACTATTGTACTAGTAGTACTTAGCGTATTAGTCATATATTTGTTAACACGCGACTATCAACTGCGCCATAAAATACAGATCCCTACACCACCAAAAGCGACAAAGTCCAGAGGACCAACCGAGGACAGCGAATACACCGAAGCCTTGACGATATAGGGTCCCGGGAAATTTTGTAAGCGTTAGGGAAAATTTCCCTAAGCACCCTTCCCATAAGGGGGGGGGGGGGGGGGGATGTTGTGCCCGAGCCGACATCTGAGCGTGTCGACACCGCGCACATACCGATTGCCACAATCGAGCGGCCGAAATCCGGCACAACTGCGTAAGGAATCTCGGAAGCGCAGAAAGACCATCAGCAGATGGCGAAACACCGAAAAACCAGGCCGAAGGCGGAGACCCCGATGGTCCCCGCTTCGTCCCGACGATAATATAATAACGTCGTACGAGCAATGCGAGCTCAGACTTGATAACGCTTTGTTACGGGAACACCACCCGATTTTCGAGACTCATGCCAAACTAGGCACAGTGTCATTGTCACCCAGATCGGGATAGAATAAACTTGTTAAAACCTTACGGTGAGTTCCAACTCTTCGACCTGCAACGATCTCCTACCTCCGGGTTCTAAACCGAATCCTCCCGTCCCGGCATAATCACCCGAACCTTCGGAGCCCGTGGACGACGATAGTGAAGGACGCCCAGGAGCACCCGAGATTCGTACCCAGAATCTCGACCCCTGGCGTCACGGCACAACAGATCGAATGGTACACAGAATTGAAAGCCTTACGAAAGTCTGTGTAGATAGTGTCAACTTGCAAGCTTTCATCAAGAGCAGCTGAGACAGCGCAATGGTACACCGCCAAATTCGTGATGGTAGATCGCTGCGGGACAAATCCATGTTGTTCATCACAGATGACGTTGGTAAGACGCGGCGTTAGCTTTTCTGTGACAATTTCCTCAAACACCTTCAGTATGATTGACAACTTACAGATAGACCTATAGTTTCTTACATCTGCCTGATCGCCTGCCTTGAATACTGGGGTAACAATACTGGTCTTCCATAATGAAGGAAAACTGTCACCGCGTAGCGAGAAGTTGAAAATATGCTAAAGGGGCCTCGCGAGAATTAAACTACAGTTTTTCAAAAAGAGAGGCGGTATCACATCGAAGCCCCGACCATTACTCTCATCGAGCGAGTTGAGCTTGGTGTAAATTTCGCCAATAGAAATATCAACCTCATATATATTCACGCAACAATCAGAGGTTGACACAGCCTGGTCCAGATACAAGTTACTTGGGATACCAGGACTACCCCGCTTACTATTAACAAGATTCAAGAAACTTTTTACATTATCTTGCACCGAGTTCTCAACACGGTCCATGTACGCACGATAAACAATATCCACGATTTGTTTACATTGTGATC
This sequence comes from Andrena bucephala, assembly GCA_947577245.1. Lineage (NCBI taxonomy): Eukaryota > Metazoa > Arthropoda > Insecta > Hymenoptera > Andrenidae > Andrena > Andrena bucephala. Next base: position 29,300,977 of record OX387716.1, on the reverse strand, counting down.
GGAGAGAGGAAAAGTCGAAATAATCACTACGTGCATTCGTTCGCTTGTACATCTTATGCGCTCTCTTCTTCTCCCGAATCAGGTCCTTAAGTCTCGGTGAAAACCACCTCGGATAAGTGGATCGCTTTACAGATCTAACAGGCACATAAGCGAATAGGGCATTTCTCATACAGTTATACAACTGCTCGAGGGCACCCTCAGGGTCATTACCACCGGCCTCGGTATCCCAGTCGACACTATTCAAGTATCTTAACACGCTAGGTTAATCACCTCGCCTAAAATCAAAATATTCAACAGGCAGGTCAAACGCGGATACCACACCGTTGAAATTAACATACAGGGGTGGGTGGTACGCATCAGGCGTGATTAAGGCATCGATAACCAAATCAACTGAAACATTAATAGTGCTTACAAAGATCAGATCAAGCATACCATCGAACGCATTAAATACCGAGTTTACTTGCACCAGATCGCAGTAATTAAAACCACATAACAGGAAGTCTATAGCCACGGATTCAGAGGGGGTATCCCCAACTTCTTAAAACACGAGAGACCGTTATCATCAAACCAGACTCTTGCTTGCTTATCCAGGATTTCACCGATTACATCATCAGTGTCTGGGGGTGGGGGACTCGCCGATGTTTGCCCCGACGCTAAGGTCCCGTTTACTTCTAGCGCACAGACCCGCTCAGATAGGGCATCCAGGCTACTCCGGATATCCGAGAACTCTGTTTTAAAATTAGAGACCAGTTCTTGCCGAAAAATAGCAAACTCCGTCTTCAGAAATTCCATTAATTCACCCATGCCTGGTAAGGACGAATTTAAGGACGGATTTAAAAGGCAACCGTTGTGCCACGGATGACAAGACCTAGCGAGCCAAGTGGGTCCTGCAAGGCTTATTGCCCCGCAACCTGCACACGTAACTGGGTTCACTACGAGAGCTCCACATTCCTAACACTTTTTGGATCCTGGCGCCATTATATGTACTAGAGCCTCCACTTAAACGACGGGAGAGGTAAAGGACAATCTCACAGTGCAGGCATGAACAACAACAATCACACCCACGAGTTAGATCACCACAGGACAAAGCACCGGCTTATCAAAAGTCAGTATTTGATTTCACAGGCACGAACTCCACCACACAACAGATTCTAGCTCAGTTCAAGATCTTGCAATTTCCTGGAACGCTGAGTCGCCCGCTCGTACGATAAACGCTCTCTAGACGACAACAAAGCACCTGTCACCTCGACTGTTAAACGGACACTGATAGTAGCTACTTCTCGTATCATAAGCCTATTGTAAATAAAGTCTTGCTTGAACTAATCGATTCACTTGTAAGATGATGTTAAAAAACAAAAATTTGTACTTTGTAAAACTTAATATGTCATCGTTCATTTACATTCATACCACATTAGAAACCCTACAGCACACGTGCCGTATTCTACGCTCTAAAGGTTTGCAGCCGTGACTCCGACACAGACCCGTAGACTTTTTTCACACTCGCCGCTCTACTGTACCGTTTACTTGACTAATGTAAACTAACCTTAAGGCGGGATCTCCTGACTGCGACTGGTCGCTGCGGCCGGCCGGGGCCCAACTAGTGCAACGGAGAAACGGATGCATAGGTACTTCTCTGTTGCACTAGTGGGACCCTGGCCAGTCGCAGCGTCCAGTCGTACTTAGGAGATCCCGCCTTTACCATACCCATCGGGAATCAGGCACCACGATTTGACAAATCCATGAGCACGCAGCACGCGTAAAGGCAAGGTCCCATTAGGATTGCCAACTTTTTTTCAGGAAAATATAGTACATACTTTACAGCCAAATGTGTAAACTGTAACACTTTTCAGCCAAAAGTAGTACAAAATAAAACAACATTAAATCGATATCTTATTGATTAAATGTGTATATTAATTCATTGTCTTTGACAGATATGGAAAAGGTTTAATTGCACTGAAAGTCCAAATTAACATACAGGGTGTCCGCGGGAAGACTGGACAGCCGGTTTTCTCCTAAAGTATTGGAGATAAAAAAAATAGAATTGCATGGTTCGGGGGGGGGGGGGGGGGTAATTTATTTGCCGAGACGAATTTTTTTATCGATTATTATTTTAAAAGATACGGTGGTCAAGTTCGGTTTTTCAAATGGAACTATTTTTTTGAAGAGGTGACTTGATAGTGCGTTCCAAGACAAATTCAATAAGCTTTAATGTATACACTTTATTTCCACTGGTTTTTGAGATAATGCGATTGCAAATTTACTGATTTTCACTGGAAGAAAACCCGCTGGAACAGCAAGGACCGGGGACGGTCTTGCTGTCGCCACGAGTGGCATTGCCTGTTGAAACCGATACCTACCTGCCAAAGGTCTACGCCAGGAATGGCAGGCCCAAAGGCTGGACAATTCTTTTCCGTCAGAAATGCTTCTTAAGTAGGTACATCTGCGGTATCGCGAAGCGCACCGTTACTTTTATTTCGCACTTGCTTCTACGCTCGGATGGCCGGTTCTTTTGGAAGGGATAGAAGTTCGATTGGTTAGGTTAGGAGGTCTGAAAATTGCTAGACTAAATTTCAACCATAGGGAGCAGATTGTATTAGAACCAATCGGACCACGCGTCGACAGCGGGCTACCCCTTTTCTTCCTGTGTCTCTCCACGAGGAGTATTGACGGTGGATTGTAGGAACATAGATATCTGGATGCCAGTTATTGAATTCAGAAGACGATAGAAACACTCTATTATCAAAGACACATGTACTATAATTAAAGTAAATCGTATTCCCCTTGGGCAGGAGTACTGATAATGATCGAACTTGCGCCCCACTTCGCGCAGACCGATTATACGGAGGGTAGTCGGATCACGCACTGCACAAATGGTACAGGGTAATTCTGGACCGACGCCCGTCAAGGAGATGCGACCTGGTATCCCGTGGCGAGGACAACCCCCCCCCCCCCCCGCAGTGCCTCACCGAATTTTATGGCTTTTTCCGGAAAAGGTATAAATCCTGGGCCGAACGTAGCGAATTGAGGTCGAGCCCCCGCAGTCGAGGGTGAAATATCCATCACAGCGTATTAAGAAATTCTTTTCTTCGTCGTATTGGAAGGGAAGTGACGCCAATGGATTTCTTATGTTTGTCCGAGGAAAATCAAACCAAATTTCATGTAAATCGGACTTTTATTAACGAAAGTAGCTTAAGGGGGTAGACACGGGTAATGCAGCGCGCTGTAATACCCACATAATGTGCCCGAAACATGGGTTTGGGGGGATACGTTTTTCGTCCTTATATGAGCAGATTTTGGGCTGGGTGAGGTCTCAATCGAAAGAGGAAGGTTCGATGCAGCCCGCTCTGGTCATGGTTCGACAAGATTGTGTTGATATCTAATAATATGAGTGTTCAAAGTAGAGCAAAAGTCGACAAAATACACCCGCAGGAATCCAAGTATTTTTAGGTCACTAAAAGAGTTTTGTGGCTCAAACGATGACCAGAGCGGGCTGTCTCGAAACTTCCTCTTTCGAATGAGACCTCACCCAGCCTAAAATCTGTTCATATAAGGACGAAAAACGTATCCCCGTGATTGCATTCCCAAATACGAGTTCCGCCATATTGGCGATAATACAGAGCAAGTCACGTGACAAATTTAGTTGAGCTAGTGGACACGAGATGGCGCCTACTCGGGAGGACTGCCAACGTGGAATCATAGCAAAACTGAAGCGTTAGCTGGATACACAAGCCACAGTAAAAGCGTGATGCAGTCAATGCATGCATTTTCGGACGACTTTAGGTTAGGTTATATGCATTTTAGGTATACATTGACTAGGAACTGCTGGGAATTGTCTACATTTACTAAATTCACGCTTTTACTGTAACACATACATCACCGCTGCCGAATATATGTTATAATTATATGGCCACATTATTTCAAATAAAAAAAGAGATTGGAATTTCTTAATAACACTGGAAGTAGTGATTTACTGATATCATATTTTCAGAAAATATAATTATTGCATTTATTATTATTCTTCCGACTATTGTATATAACATATAACAAGGAAAAGTCTCCAAACCGGTCAACAGTTGACTCCTTGATTTTTTTCGTAATTCTTTACGCTCCTATGCAGAGATGGGCATTATTTAATTAAAAGAATATACTTCCGAATGGTCCCAGTGGTCGATCGACACGAGGTTTGGGGGAGGGTGTGTGTACCCTAAATCTAAAATTCTATTTAGCTTCGGGTATTTATTAGTTTCCTTTGTTTATTCGAAGGCCTTTCATCTTTGGCTTCGAATAATTTTTCATCTTTCATTATATCTTTATCCTAAGGTCGTATTCAAATATATTGGCCGGTCGATTCGTTTTCGCGAACAGCGATCGAGGAGAAATCAGCTATCACCATCTGACGATCGTGGATTTGTCAGTTGGAGTTCCCTAGCCACCGAAGGGTATGGTGGGGTAACGGGAATGCTGCTCGGCCCCGTCTGAACGTAGACGTGTGGCTGTTATTTATTCTTATTGTCAGCGTAGTACATATGTAATTGTGTGCGTCACGAAGTAATGCGTAGACCAATACGAGATGAAGCTATCGAAAAAGAATCAATGTTCTGACCAATAAAGCTCCTGAATTTTTTCAGAGCTAAGGCCTAAGGCACACCTATTCTGATGCCTATTTCTACGCTTCAGCTCGGTTTAGCCTATACATGACAGAAGCTTGGCGCTATCCCCACCACTTCTGGCTCACTCGTGTTCTGCGATGACGAGAGAATACGCGTTACGAATAGGAGTGTGCGGATCGTCCCGCGGCTCGGATTCTCGGCCCTCGGGACGGGTCGGAAAATTTCGGGCGGGATCGGGCGGGGTCCCGATACTTTCGTATTGCTCGAGATCCCGACGGTTTCGGGATCCCGAGACTCGATTCGGGCTACAAGCATGACCGCCATGAGCGGGCAATTTGATTTCAGGTCGGTTTGGCAAAACTCGGACACGATCGGCTCGAAAGCCAGCTATTACGAGCGGACCGAGACGGAAAGAATTATGTATATCATTTATATCGATACCAGAGTGATAAGTTTTTACCTTTCTGTCTCCTGTTGAATCATAATTTGTATCTTATTATTTATTTACATATATATGTATATTCATTGCTACCAAATAGTCTGTGAATACTGAATACGTCCATATACGTACTTAAATAAATACCATGTTCAGAACTTGGGAAGAAGACTATTTTTATATCGACAATATTTTAAAATCTGAATAAAATATACTTCATACTTAGTACTTTATGTAAAGGGAATATATAGGGTATTATCTTTTTCCGGATAGGTTCAGATTTAAAATAGAAAACGTACGAACTATAAGCATACAAAAAGGAATATTTCCTGGATGTTTCATAATAACAACAATATACAGGAGGCGAATATTTTATTATTTCAAATTAACGTGTAAGAAACATAATTTTTCTATGTTCTCAGGTAATAATTTTAATCTATTACTGGTAACGATATCGTCCGATCGCGTCCGAGTTTTGCCGAGCCGACCTGAAATCAAATTGTCCGCTCATGGCGGCTATGCTTGTAGCCCGAATCGAGTCTCGGGGTCCCGAAACTGTCGGGATCTCGAGCAATACGAATGTATCGGGACCCCGCCCGATCCCGCCCGAAAGTTGCCGGCCCGTCCCGAGCCCGAAAAATCGGGTAACCGCACACCCCTAGTTACGAAACTCACCGGCCAATAAATCTGAATACGATCTTAGAAGTTCGAATAACCGACGAGAACCTTTGTGTCCCGAGCCGCGCGAGATCGTCGTGCTCGGCGATGTGTCATCGATTATAATGAAACAGAATTTGTTTATTTTTCATCGTATCAATATGAAAGTGACACCATTGGATTCTTGGCATTCTCCCGGTTATATTGGCAGAAAATAATTTAAATCGGACTATTTTTAACAAAACGGGCTTTCACTTCTACAAACAAATTTTTCACGTAATTTCCTTAATTTTGGTCCGAATTATATCATTTTTGGGGCCAATTTGATCGAGAAAACATGAGGAATCGACTGACGTCACTTTCGCAAAGATCTGATTAGAAATGCAGAACTGCAGATTTGTCACTGCTTAGCGCGCAACATTGTATGGCCCCGCTGGTTTCGAGCGCCGAAGCCCACGAAACTCAGCAAGTCGCATGATTGCCAGCGAGAAGGCCAAGAGGGGACTTTCCATGGCGAAGGAAAATCAGCCTTCTACAGAACTCAAATCGAGAAAGACTTTGCTAACAAACTTTATATTCACGTCAAATAAATACTTGTAAAATTTAGACGACGAACTATTGTTGAATATCGCCAGTTCTTACATATGCCCCACTGGGTTCGGAATTCCTGATCCCAGAGTTTCATGCATTTACCTATTGAAATGTTGCTTCAAGTCATCGGGCAATTGCATTGTTTCTTCTCGTACATATGTATATCTGTTCGCGAGTAGGTGTCATGAATGACGCGACTTTTGTTTCCCAAATAAATTCACCCCTATCAGGGCCCTCGCTCGAACCGCTTGACAAGGAGACCGAACGATGTGAACCGAGTGCGAGTGAAATAGCGCACCAGCGGTACACCCTCGGTCGACGGCGACTTGAGTCATCCAGTACTGAATACGAAATGTTCAAAATTTCTCATTACACCTTGATGAGAGTGTTACTATTCATGGATTGTTGGTGAGTCAAGACACGAAGCAATTCAGTCTATTTTTTCTTATGAATACATGATTAGAACACACTCTCCGTTCAATAAAAATTTATCGAATTGCTCCATGTTTGATATCATTTTCATCGGGAAATCCTAAAAAATTCATCGGTAATACTTTCATCAATACTTATCAAAAACACGAACATTTTATTTTTCTGTACTGGGTATTTTATCTAGCTCGTCGGTTTTATTGTTCTCGGCTGTCAACGGGCGGTCTACTAGGACCCGAAGGTCCACGCTCGCAACGAGAAAGCAAAACAGTGGGGTGGGTAGGTCTTTCCCGATAAACTGAGCCCAAAGGCTTCTCAACAATTGAAACATTGGAAGACTGTACATATTCTTTCTGATGCTTTCGGCGATATGCGCAACCATTTGTATGCCCGGTTTCATGTCTAACAAGTCAGGCGATTTTGTTTGTGAGAGCCATATATAAAGACAGTCCTGTAACGTTCACTACATCTTCAATTATAAAACTGCAAATATGTTATTTTACACATGTGTCTCGCTGAGTTTCGTCGGCTTCGACGCTTGAAACCAGCGGGGCCATACAATGTTGCGCACTAAGCACTGATGAATCTGAAGTTTTGCAATTTCTAATCAGATCTTTGCGATCGTGGCGTCAATCGATTCCTTATACTTTCTCAATCAAATTGGCCCCAAAAATGATACAACTCAAACCATAATTAAGGAAATTACGTGAAAAATTTGTTTGCAGAATTGAAAGCCCGTTTCGTTAAAAATAGTCCGATTTAAATAATTTTTCATAAAAAAAATGCGTAGGCTGGATGCGCGTGATTATTACATGGCCCCCTCCATAGACATATATAGACGGATCAGAAGATGGGACTATCGGCGTGGGGAAGGAAGGCTTGGAGGGGTAAAGGCATAGGTTCAGATACAGGCGCGTCGGTTAGCTTCGGATGCATTCGGCATGCATAACCACAGCGTTATCCGATTTACTCGTATCGCTCCCCTTACCGCGAACCTTGCCACCCCCCTCAGCTTACGCTCCACCGTCTATATATGTCTATGGTCCCCTCCTCGAAGTGACAGAAAATATAACCTATGTATACGCTATATGACAATAAATGTTGAGCGGCTATTTCGTTCTTTTGCGCTACATTTGTGAACATTTTATCATCCTTCCGAAACATTATTATTACGTCGCAACAGTATCTTTAGGAAATCGGGTCTAGCATATAGGATATATTTTCTGTCACTTCGAGGACAGAAAATCCGGTCCTCCAAGTGACAGAGAATATAACCTATATGCTATACCCGATTTCCTAAAGATACTGTTGCGGCGTAATAATAATGTTTCGGAAGGATGATGAAAAGTTCACAAATGTAGCGTAATACAACGAAATAGCAGCTAAATATTTATTGTCTTATAGCATATACATAGGTTATATTTTCTGTCACTTCGAGGAGGAACCACATAATAATCACGCGTTGGATTCAACATCAAACACAATTTTATATATGTTTGTTCATAACTGCTTTCTGCATAGGATGTGTATTTCATGTTCTGTTTCAGTGTTTTGCTAATTAAAAAATGTCTATCCTAACAAACTTCATTTTCTGGGGACATGCCCTCATCTATTTTTCCTTTTCACTTATAATTCCTTACTGCCAACGTAGAATATTGTAGCATAAGCACATTTCAAGTAATTAAAATGTACAATGAATTTTCTACGTTTGCAGTACCAGCCGACTTTCCGTTTAAATTTTTATAAGTACAACGCAACAGCTGAGAATTTATTTCCTTATTCAGAATAGAATACGGAAATAGCAAACAGCTCCCTCTCGCGTTTACCGGGCAATCGTCGATCTATCGGTATTACCATTTCTGTGCAGAAAAAACCTGCTGTAATACCGACCTGCCGAATCGGCCAGACCACGTGACGTGTCTACCCCCTTAAGGTTATGGAAATGAACTTTTGATTTCCTTCATTATGGTCCGAATTACGTCCTTCTTGGTTTCAGTTGCATCGGCGAAACATAAGGAATCGATTGGTGTCGTTTTCGCAAAGATCTGATGGGAAATGCGGAAACTCTGGACATTTCTCAGATTTTAATGGTATTCAAACCCCTTCAAGGAAGAATGCCATAAAATTCGATGGGCACTGCTGGGTTTTATCCTAGGCACGGGGTAATGGGCGTAGCTGGAGAATCACCCTGCGAGTTTTGCTTGGCAAAGCAACCTCATGATGCTCCCGTGGCAGCATTGCGCTACCTCGAGCAAAACTCGCAGTTTGATTGTCCAGCTACGCCAATCAAAAGGTCGAATCAGACGGAACGTGGCTTGGCTCGTCCAGGCTCAGTAAAGGTGAAATATGGCGGCACGTGGATCAGCGAGCCGATGCTCGCCTAGGCTCGCCTAGGCTCGCGAATCGGCGATCCATGAGCGTTTTCACGGCACGTGGGCTCGGCGAGCCTCGTGCCAAGCTCGCCGATACAAGTGTCGTCAGATTTCACCTTAAGGTGGAATCAGACGGCACGTAGACCGGCGATCTTTTGCGCGTGAATCACCGATCCACGCGCCGTCTGATCGATCATGGATCGCTGTTTCACGATCCTGGACGAGCCTGGGCGAGCCGAGCCGCGCCGTGAGAAAGCTTATGGATCGCCGGTTGGCGATCCTGGGCGAGCCGAGGCTCCACGAGCCGAGTCGCGCCGTGAGAATGCTCATGGATCGCTGACACGTGAGCCGCGCCAAGCCACGACGAGTTACGCGCCAACTGTAGGCACACATTGAACGCAGAGTGTCGCAGAGGATGAAATACAGGTAGGTATGTTAATTTTTTTTTTAAAAACAGTTTATAATTTAGTATACTGTATTAGACATTAATATTATACATTATACCGTAACGGCTACCGCCACGCTTATAGCCTAAAAAATGGTCCGATACCTTTGAAAGTGATTTTAAAGAAATCACTTTCTTATGGTATGTATAAAGGAGAACAAAAAACCCTTTTTTTCAAATTTTTGTAACAAAAAATGGCGGTACAGCCGATACGTGGTTGCCTTCTCCGACATATATTTTTTTTATATTTGATTTCATTTTGCCAATATCCCATTACTTGTATTAACGTTTTGGAGTTCGTATTTTTCTAAATATTATATTATTATGTATGTTCCGTTTCATTAATAGTTTCGTTATAATTTATACATAAAGTTGGGTGAAAACAAAAGAATTTTATAGTAGATCATGAACATCTAATAAATGCTTTATTTTGACAAATACATATGTAACATATTAGTGATTGTAAGATACGTTGTAACAAAATAGGAAATGTTAATACAAAAATGGTCATTTGGCCGGAAGTAAAAAAAAGGTTTTTTGTTCTTCTTTATACATACGATAAGGAAGTTCATAATTTTCTTTAAAATTCCTCCAAAGTTATCCGACCATTTTTGGCCTATCATCGTGGCGTTAGCCGTTACCGTATAATGTATAATATTAATGTCTAATACAGTATTCAAAATTATAAAATGTATTTAAAAAAAAATTAACTTACCTACCTGTATTTCATCCTCTGCGGCACTCTGCGTTCAATGTGCGCCTACAGTTGGCGCGTAGCTCATCCTTGCTTGGCGCGGCGCGGCTCAGCTTAGCGCGTCTCGGCTTGGCGCGTCTCGGCTTGGCGCGGCTCGGCGAGCTTCCACGAGCCTAGCCGCGCCTTGAAAATGCTCATGGATCGCCGATTCGCGATCCTGGACGAGCCTAGGCGAGCCGAGCCGCGCCGTGAGAACACTCATGGATCGCCGATGCGCGATCCTGGACGAGCCTGGGCGAGCCGAGCCGACTCGCCGATCCACCTGCTGTCAGATTCCACCTTTAAGTCGGCTTGGCGAGCCCAAGTCGCTGCGACATGACCGATCTGACGGCGTGTGCATCGGCGATTCACGCGCAAAGTTCGCCGAGACACGGGCCGTCTGATTCCACCTAAAGAGATGCGGGCTCATACCCCGAGGCCAGGACAATTCCCCGCAGTGCTTCACTGAATTTTATGGTTTTCGACCCTCGAAGGAGTCGGAGTGCTCATTAAGCAGCGAGAAATCTTCGACTTCAGCATTTCTCATGAGATTTTTGCGAAAAAGGAGCCAATTGATTCCTCATGTTTCGCCGATGAAATTTACACTACGAACGAGGCAATTCGGTCCATAATGAAGGAAATTCCATGGAAAATTCATTTCCATAACCTCAAGCTAATTTCGCTAATAATATGTAGTCCGATTTAAATGAAATTTGCTATGAATTTCATCGGAAAATACATAAGCGATCCACCGGCATACTTCTCTATCGATACGATAAAGAATAAAGACTTTTTTTCTGAATCAGGTATGAATTGTCGGCCGACCGTAGAGAATTGAGGCCGGCGCCCCGCTCTCGAGGGCGAAAATGTCAAATATTCATTTCAGCGTATTAAGAAATTCTTTATTCTTTATCGTATCGATATGGAAATGATGCCGATGGATTCCTTATGTTTTTCCGATGAAAATCATATTTAATATATTATTAAAGAAATAAGCTAGACGTTATGGAATTGAATTTTTCGTGGAATTTCTTTCATTATGGTCCGAATTACGTCGTTCTTGGTGTCAGTTTCATCAGCGAAACATATGGAATCAATTGGCCCCGGCTTCGCAAAGATCTGCTGAGAAATGCGGAAGTCGAAGATTTCTCACTTCTTAATAGGCACTCGAACCCCTTTGAGGGTCGAAAGCCATGAAATCGGGTAAGGCACTGCGAAGGGCTTTCCTCGCCACGGGATACCAGGCCGCATCTCTCCTTGACGGGCGTTGCTTCAGAATTACCCTGTATCTGTTTCAGAAATAAAACAGTTCCTTATGCTTTATCGTATGGATATGGAGTGTCGCCGATGAATTCCTTGGGGTTTTCCGATGAAAATCATGCCAAATGACGTGTAAATCGAACAACTTTTACATAAGGAATACAAATAGCTTGCGTCAAAGTAGTCCGATTTGCATGATATTTGGTATGATTTTCATCAGAAAAACATAAGGAATTCATTGGCGTCACTTCCCTTTCGATACGATGAAGAAAAGAATTTCTTAATTTGCTGTAATGGATATTTCACCCTCGACTGCGTGGACTCGGCCTCAATTTGCTACGTTCGGCCCAGGATTTATACCTTTTTCCGGAAAAAGCCATAAAATTCGGTGAGGCACTGCGGGGGGGGGGGGGTTGTCCTAGCCACGGGGTACCAGGCCGCATCCTTCGACGGGCGTAGCTCCAGACTCACCCTGTATCATTTGCTCAGTGTGTGACCCGACTACTCTCCGTGTAATCGGTCTGCGCGAAGTAGGGCGCAATTTCGATCATTATCAGTAAGTACTCCTGCCCGAGAGGAATACGATTTACATTAATAGTATAGTGCATGTGTGTTTTGTAATAAAGTGTTTCTATCGTCTCCTGAATTCAATAACTGGCATCCAGACATCTACGCTCCTACAATACACCGTCAATACACCTCGTGGAGAGACACAGGAAGAAAAGTGGTAGCCCGTTGTCGACGCGAGGTCCTCCCTAAAAATTCGCACAGGTCCCTTATCTCTCGAGTATAAACAGGACCTCCAATATCAAAACAAAAGCATGCGTTGACGTGTTCCGTGCGAGAGCAGGTGGGCATTGGGGAGGAGGTATTGCTGTGAGAGCAGCCGTTTGCGAGGAATACAAATCCGATTGCTCCTAATACAATCTGCACCCTATGGTTGAAAATTGGTTTAGCAACTTTCACACCTCCTAATTCTAACCACTCGAACTTGCATCCGTCCCAAAAGAACTGGCCATCCCAGCGTAGAAGCAAGTGCGAAATAAAAGACTATTCAAGTTGAAAATTGAGTCATTCTTTCCTACTTCTCCTTGCGCACAAATTCTAAGTAAATTTTATGACGTTTTGAAATATTAACGGTGCGCTTCTCAATACCGCAGATGTACCTACCTAAGTAGCATTTCTGACGGAAAAGCATTGTCCAGCCTTTGGGCCTGCCATTCCTGGCGTGAACCTTTGGCAGTTAGGTATCTGTTTCAGCAGGAAATGCCACCTGTGGCTCCAGCAAGACCGCCCCTGGTGTTTGCTATTCCAGCGGACTTTCTTCCAGGAAAAATCAGTAAATTTGCAACCGCATTATCTAAAAAAAAACAGTGGAAATAAAGTGTATACATTAAAGCTTATTGAATTTGTCTTGTAACGCACTATCAAGTCACCTCTTCCAAAAAAATAGTTCCATTTAAAAAACCGATCTTGACCATCGTATCTTTTAAAATAATAATCGATAAAAAATTCATCAGCGCTAATAAATGGGCCCCCTCGAACCATACAATTCCATGTAAAAAAAATTTATCTCCAATACTTTACGAGATAACCAGCTGTCCGTTATTCCCGCGGACACCCTGTATATTGGTGTACCTACAGTACAACATATATGAGATTCATCAAAATTTGTGTCCCAGATGTCGCGGCTTCCCCTTGTTAGGTTACGAGTAGGTACACTTTATTCTGACGAAAAAATTGCATAATGTAGTACAATGCAACGAGAAGTTTCCTGATTAAACTTGTAGGCCGTCCGTGGGCAGAGACATGTGGGCTGGGAACCGCGGATCGCGCGGTCCGCTCTTAACGGCGCGCTTGTTGATTTCTGCGGCCGAGGATAGTTGAATTGAATTTTAAAATTGAATTTTACAACATATTTAAATTTCATAAAAATCGGTCGGGGGTACTCTTTTCTGCAGAATTACCAAAAATAAATAAAAATTGTACAATTTTATCGGTGTATTGGAAATATAATATTTTTATGTACTCTTTCTTTTCCTAACAATATATAGTATACTAAACAGAAATATAGTTCAATACTATATATTATAGCGGAGATGACTAATTGTTGGCCCGCGATATCCCTGTGTTATAGTACGGTTGGCAACCCTAGACCTATGGGTAAATCTGCGCGCAGCGCAAGACCTTTTCGAGCACTTGAAAGAGTCGTTTTTATACGGTGGCACACACAAAATGGGCCGACGCTCTGCCAGGCGTGCATGCGAATGCCGTGCATGTCGAAAACAGTGGAAATGCTGCCTCCTTTTCCATATCTTGGTTTCCTTATCTAGTGCCGACGGTTGGGTTGAGTAGTCGAAACAATGGCTTCACGATTCATACTACGTGATGTGTTTGAAGGTCGATGTTTATTTACTTTGAGTGTCAGTTTGGAGACCTCAGTAGCCGAAAGAAGGGTTTGACACTTTCACACAGAGATGGGCAAAAAATTATCTAATTAAAAGACCACCAGGACCAACATCCAAGAATGCCAAACCACCGGAAAAAGTAGACACCGGGGGACGCCTGGAATCTACTGGCCGAATACAGGCGGCAGAACAGCGAAGTCAAATCAGAGTAAGAAGCCGAACACCGCTTCTATCGGTGACGGGATTCCCCTATACGACCCGGAACGTACAAGAAGAAACCAGGTGTTAACCCTACGATTACAGTATTTCATACACGATACAGACACACACCACCCACAGTGCAATAGGTAATCAAATTGAAATAACAACTTCCCATTTCGCCACAACAGGATTGAACGTAACCCGCAGTTGGGAATTGTTTGACGGAATTTGCCTCAAGATCACCAGAATATGGTATGTAGTATGGAGAGAGTCGATTTCCTATCGCTCGCTATTCGCTAACCGGCCAATATCCGAGGACTATAGAGTTCGTAGGGACTATCATAGGATATTACTTGTGACATCAACATTTTATGCTTGTATACAGTGTGTCCCACGTATAACGAAAATCTAAATTATTTCCGTTGCAATGAAAGTAAGAAAAAATGACTAAGAATGTAATGTTGTAATATGTTTATAACTATTACTTTATTAATATTGCCCAGGATGTGTACAGATTAGGTAGCATGCTTCGGAATGCGTCCAGAACAGTCCAACTTACAACGCTAACGTGCCGACGTTACTCTCTCCTCTCCTGACACCCACACCCACACACGCACACGCCCCCACGCACGCACACACACACGCGCGCGCGCACACACACACACACACACACACACACACACACACACACAGTCTGGCAGGCCTATATCATTACACAGAGTTTATACGGTTTGGGGACGTGCACCTGGTGATGATAAAAACGAAGTCCCCCCCAAGGTCATGTTGTACGTCATTTCAAAGCCACCGATATGTTTCGCATATTAACATCTGTTTGTTACCATGCGACATTATAGCCGACATCAAAACGAGTTTAGCAACCTATGGCATTATGGCCTTGAAATGGCCTCGAATAGAAAAAAGTAAATATTAAAAGTAACGAAACAAAAGAGAAATAATAAATGTTTTGTTTTTTTTATAGTTGTTTTATAATGCGAGTTTGTGCGCCGGTTAAAGTGACCTTAAATAGTAAAATGTCAATGTGCTTTCTCGTGCCAAAACGCACATAATTTATATTCATTACACTTCAAACCGAAATAAGCGGACGATATTACTGATAAGATAACATAATGTTGTCGTTATAAGTATGAAAATACTAACCTGTGGATCAGGATGAAAGGAGGGATGCTTCACAAGCCACGATTTCTCCATCTTCCAGGAGTAAACCACAAGCCCTGGTCCACCCAAATCTCCTAAGTGAGCGTAAGTATCCTCACAGGAATAGTCCTCAACGGCAATATTTGCAAAAAGTGAATCCGCTGTTCTTTGATCCTCAGGAATAACGAACTTCCGCATCATTCGATCGTTCCTTAAATCATAGATAATCAACGATGGTGGTGCTTGCTGTTCTGGACTATCCAAAATGTCAGTAAATCCTGTATCAAGGACCCAAAGCCTTTCGCAGCGATCTGCACGGATTCGGAACGTCGAAATTATTTCTGGTACGCTTCCGGCTTTGTACTGGTGTGCCTCCCAAGATGGGTAAGGGATTAACGTAGGTGATTCACGCGTATCTAAAACAATGACAAGTAATAATTATTATCATATGTAGAAGAATGCGATGTACATAGGTACAGTAATTTCTCGTGATAAAATCACCAGAATTTATTCGTTGCATGATTTTCTCTATTCCCACCAACTTGGGGATCCCCCTACGAACTAGTCATGCAAGAAAGACGACTCGAAACCTAACAAGGAAACCATGAAATACGACACGTGCCATATTGTATTGTAGCTTAAATTTGAAATTTTTGGTTTTATCCCTATGAAAATATTTTTAAACTATTAATAAGATTTTTGTATGAAAATCGGGCCACACACTATTGACTAAACTAAAACTGCAACTTCTACAAGGATGGTCCAATAACATTGTCCAAATTTCGGCTGAATCGAACTGCTGCTTTATAAAAAAAATCCCAAATTTTGCTACATTTTAAGCCCATAAAATAGGATTCAACCTTTCCTTATATGGAAAGAAGGAAATGCCGCTTCACACAGCAAATCGAGATGCTCACACTTCTGACTTTCTGAGATGTCCCAGTGTCGGCCATAGCCACAAATGCGCCACTTTCGTCCTACCTACGCCGGAGAGGTGTCTCTGCGCCCCATAGGCCAGAGCCCTATTGTACGCAGGCACTCTATATACGACTCCCGCACGGACACGCCTTCTAGGCCATCCCGGGCAGACCGTGCCACAAATCCGCATCCCAAATTCCCCAAGCTCGCGCAAAGTCGCCGCCACCATAAGTGCTCGAAACGACAGTGGCCGGAGAAGAGCGACGTAGCTCCTCCGCCGCGCCACAAACGGACGCGCTCACCGGACACCTGTACTGTACTCCAGGACTGCTACTAAACATTGTTCCTGTTTACCCGCTCTTGTTCATTCGTCGGATCCGGACACCCATCTGACAAGGGACGTTTGGCAACCCGGAAATTCAGAAAATTATGAATCTCGGTGTGCAAGTAGAGCAGTTCATCCGTAACACAACCCCATTTTTCGTTGGTGCCATAAAGCATTTTTTAGGGGTGAAATCACTCCTTGAAAAAAATGCAGAATTTTCTTTTCCGTGGAATATCTCGAGAACGGTGAGAGATATCGGAAAGAAGTTTAAACAAAAGTTGCAGCCTTCTTTTATATCTACAAAACAGCGTAAAAATAATTTTCGAACAATCCATATTTTTCAAGTTACCCCACCACCAACTCTTAAAATTAAGTTTTTGTATTTTGTAAATATACGCTGGCATACCTCTGGATAATCTCTTTTCATACATATAAATAGTTTATGTGTTATATTTTTTTGCAAACAAATAAAACCTCTATTATCGAATTTGAATTCCATTTTGGCAGTTTCCATTAATAACATGGTTTCCTAAAGCCATATTTAAATTCTTATTTATACAGGGTGTCCCATCTAAGACGAGACAGCCGGTTTTCTCCTAAACTATAGGAGATAAAAATATAAAAAAAATAGGCAATTGCATGGTTCGAGGGGGCCAATTAATTAGCGCGAACGAATTTTTTTATCGATTATTATTTTAAAAGATACGATGGTCAAGTTCGGTTTTTCAAATGGAACTATTTTTTTTGAACACCTGAGTTGATAGTGCGTTCCAAGACAAATTCAATAAGCTTTAATGTATACACTTTATTTTCACTGGTTTTTAAGATATTGCGCTTGCAAATTTACTGATTTTCACTGGAAGAAAACTGTCTGGTATAGCACGGACCGGGGACGGTTTTACTGGCTCCACTTGTGACACTGCCTTTTGAAATAGATACCTACCTGCCAAAGGTCTACGCCAGGCCCAAAGGCTGGACAATTTTTTTCCGTCAGAAATGCTACTTAGGTAGGTACATCTGCGGTATCGAGAAGCGCACCGTTACTTTTATTTCGCACTTGCTTCTACGCTCGGATGGCCGGTTCTTTTGGGAGGGATGCAAGTTCGATTGGTTAGGTTAGGAGGAGTGAAAGTTGCTAGACTAAATTTCAATCATAGGGAGCAGATTGTATCAGAACCATTCGGATTTGCATTCCTCACAAACGGCTGCTCTCTTGAAGCATTGCTCTTCACAGCAATGCCAACCTTCTCTCGCACGGAATACGTTAACGCTTGCTTTTGTTCTGATATTGAAGCTCGTGTTTATACTCGAGAGGACCACGCGTCGACAGCGGGCTACCCCTTTTCTTCCTGTGTCTCTCCACGAGCCGTGTTGACGGTGGATTGTAGGAGCGTAGATATCTGGATGCCAGTTATTGAATTCAGGAGACGATAGAAACATTTTATTACAAAACACACATGTACTATAATTAAAGTAAATCGTATTCCTCTCGGGCAGGAGTACTGATAATGATCGAACTTGCGCCCCACTTCGCGCAGACCAATTACACGGAGGGTAGTCGGGTCACACACTGCCCAAATGATACAGGGTAATTCTGGAGCAACGCCCGTCAAGGAGATGCGCTGGTACCCCGTGGCGAGGACAGACCTTCGCATTGCCTCACCCGATTTTTATGGTTTTTTTCCGGAAAAAGGTACGAATCCTAGGCCGAACGTAGCGAATTGAAGTCGACCCTCCGCAGTCGAGGGTGAATTATCCATTACAGCGTATTAAGAAACCCTTTTCTTCGTCGTATCGAAAGGGAAGTGGTGCCAATGGATTCCTTATGTTTTTCTGACGAAAATCATACCAAATGTCATGCAAATCGGACTACTTTGACACAAGCTATTTGTATTCCTATGTAAAAGTTGTCCGATTTACACGACATTTGTAATGATTTTCATCGGAAAACCCCAAGGAATCCATCGGCGACACTTCCATATCCATACGATAAGGAATAACGAATTGTTTTATTTCCTAAAAAGGTAGGTACAGGCTGATTCTGGTGCTGCGCCCGTCACCCCGTGGCGAGGACAACACCCCGCAGTGCCCATCGAATTTTATGGCTTTTTTCGGAAAAAGGTACGAATCCTAGGCCGAACGTAGCGAATTGAAGTCGACCCTCCGCAGTCGAGGGTGAATTATCCATTACAGCGTATTAAGAAACCCTTTTCTTCGTCGTATCGAAAGGGAAGTGGTGCCAATGGATTCCTTATGTTTTTCTGACGAAAATCATACCAAATGTCATGCAAATCGGACTACTTTGACACAAGCTATTTGTATTCCTATGTAAAAGTTGTCCGATTTACACGACATTTGTAATGATTTTCATCGGAAAACCCCAATGAATCCATCGGCGACACTTCCATATCCATACGATAAGGAATAACGAATTGTTTTATTTCTTAAAAAGGTAGGTACAGGCTGATTCTGGTGCTGCGCCCGTCACCCCGTGGCGAGGACAACACCCCGCAGTGCCCATCGAATTTTATGGCTTTCGACCCTCGAAGGGTTTGGAATACCATTAAGAAGTGAGAAATGTTCAGGATTTCAAATGTTTGCTTCTTTTCTTCATCGTATCGAAGGGCAAGTGGCGCCAATGGATTCCTGACGTACCGTCGATTAAAATCATACCAAATTTCATGTAAATCGGACTATTTTTAACCAAGTCAAGTCAGCTTGAAATGACATAAATCGATATTCCATGGAATTTCCTTCATTATGGTCCGAATTACGTCGTTCTTAGTATCAGCTTCATCGGCGAAACATAAGGAATCGATAGGTGTCGGTTTTGCAAAGATCTGATGAAAAATGCGCAAGTCGAAGATTTCTCACTCCCTATTAGGCACTCGGACCCCTTCGCGGGTGGAAAGCCATAAAATTCGGTCAGACACTGCGAGGGGTTGTCCTCGCCACGGGGTACCAGGCCGCCGCATCTCCTTCACGGGCGCCGCTCCATAATTACCCTGTATCTGGTTAGGAAATAAAATAATTCTTTATTCTTTATCGTATGGATATGGAAGTGTCGCGGATGGATTCCTTGGGGATTTCCGATGAAAATCATGCCAAATGTCGTGTAAATCGGACAACTTTTACATAGGAATACAAATAGCTTGTGTCAAAGTAGTCCGATTTGCATGACATTTGGTATGATTTTCGTCAGAAGTACATGAGGAATCCATTGGCACCACTTCCCTTTCGATACGACGAAGAAAAGGGTTTCTTAATACGCTGTAATGGATAATTCACCCTCGACTGCGGAGGGTCGACTTCAATTCGCTACGTTCGGCCTAGGATTCGTACCTTTTTCCGAAAAAAGCCATAAAATTCGATGGGCACTGCGGGGTGTTGTCCTCGCCACGGGGTGACGGGCGCAGCACCAGAATCAGCCTGTACCTACCTTTTTAGGAAATAAAACAATTCGTTATTCCTTATCGTATGGATATGGAAGTGTCGCCGATGGATTCCTTGGGGTTTTCCGATGAAAATCATTACAAATGTCGTGTAAATCGGACAACTTTTACATAGGAATACAAATAGCTTGTGTCAAAGTAGTCCGATTTGCATGACATTTGGTATGATTTTCGTCAGAAAAACATAAGGAATCCATTGGCACCACTTCCCTTTCGATACGACGAAGAAAAGGGTTTCTTAATACGCTGTAATGGATAATTCACCCTCGACTGCGGAGGGTCGACTTCAATTCGCTACGTTCGGCCTAGGATTCGTACCTTTTTCCGGAAAAAAACCATAAAAATCGGGTGAGGCAATGCGAAGGTCTGTCCTCGCCACGGGGTACCAGCGCATCTCCTTGACGGGCGTTGCTCCAGAATTACCCTGTATCATTTGGGCAGTGTGTGACCCGACTACCCTCCGTGTAATTGGTCTGCGCGAAGTGGGGCGCAAGTTCGATCATTATCAGTACTCCTGCCCGAGAGGAATACGATTTACTTTAATTATAGTACATGTGTGTTTTGTAATAAAATGTTTCTATCGTCTCCTGAATTCAATAACTGGCATCCAGATATCTACGCTCCTACAATCCACCGTCAACACGGCTCGTGGAGAGACACAGGAAGAAAAGGGGTAGCCCGCTGTCGACGCGTGGTCCTCTCGAGTATAAACACGAGCTTCAATATCAGAACAAAAGCAAGCGTTAACGTATTCCGTGCGAGAGAAGGTTGGCATTGCTGTGAAGAGCAATGCTTCAAGAGAGCAGCCGTTTGTGAGGAATGCAAATCCGAATGGTTCTGATACAATCTGCTCCCTATGATTGAAATTTAGTCTAGCAACTTTCACTCCTCCTAACCTAACCAATCGAACTTGCATCCCTCCCAAAAGAACCGGCCATCCGAGCGTAGAAGCAAGTGCGAAATAAAAGTAACGGTGCGCTTCTCGATACCGCAGATGTACCTACCTAAGTAGCATTTCTGACGGAAAAAAATTGTCCAGCCTTTGGGCCTGGCGTAGACCTTTGGCAGGTAGGTATCTATTTCAAAAGGCAGTGTCACAAGTGGAGCCAGTAAAACCGTCCCCGGTCCGTGCTATACCAGACAGTTTTCTTCCAGTGAAAATCAGTAAATTTGCAAGCGCAATATCTTAAAAACCAGTGAAAATAAAGTGTATACATTAAAGCTTATTGAATTTGTCTTGGAACGCACTATCAACTCAGGTGTTCAAAAAAAATAGTTCCATTTGAAAAACCGAACTTGACCATCGTATCTTTTAAAATAATAATCGATAAAAAAATTCGTTCGCGCTAATTAATTGGCCCCCTCGAACCATGCAATTGCCTATTTTTTTTATATTTTTATCTCCTATAGTTTAGGAGAAAACCGGCTGTCTCGTCTTAGATGGGACACCCTGTATAAGGTTCAGACAGCTTTCAATTATTTAAGCAAGGCAGTACGTACGTAAAATTGGATCCATGGTAAAACTCATTAAAATTAATCAGTGACGTGCATGAATCATTATGATAACAGCACATTCGTACATGCATTACTTGAAGTGTAATCTTATTAGGCTATTTTGGAAACCACACGATAAATAACTAATGCGTGAAGATTCACAATGACTTTGCAAAATATATATGTTACCATTGAAATGACGCAAAATCGCATTAATGCGGATAACCTTGTTGAACCTTCCGATTTGCATAATGCATATGTATATGAATTTTAAATCATTCTGCATCAATTTTACTTACCTATCCCACTAATAACATATATATATATAATATTACATCATAGCAGTTTTCATTAATGAAGTGGCCGCAAAAAGTAATATTTAAACATTCGCAGTGTTTTTTTGTACATGTTGTATTGTTTGATTATACATTGAAAGAATTATACTATTAGAAGGCGATAGATACATTGAAAATTACGGTTCGTAATTGGTACAATAATGATATTCTTCATAAAAATGATTAAAACAAAAATACTTGCCACACCATGCACATCGCATAAAAGCCGGCTCCCCACAAATACTACATTTGGGTATAAGCTTTTCATTCCTGAAGTAACAGAAATCTACAGGTTTTTGAAATTCGCTGGGATGCGTTTCTAGATATCCGCTTTTAAACCAAGCATATCGAAAAAGGTTTTTGAATCTAGGCGAAGAAAACTGGTTGTGGGTTAGGGACTGCAATTTAATTATTTCATTACGTAAGTGCAAATTGACATCTCTCTCTTGGAGAATCACATTATCCGAAAATGTCCGCACGAAATTTTTCCAAATCCGGAATCCAAACACATCTAAAGGCTGAATGATGCCCGTCGTTTTTTTTTGGAATCATTGAAAAAGTTACTTCCTTGTCTTGTGGAATCAACTGCTGTAGCTCATTTGGGCAGTGTCCCGTCCACGAGTCGAGTAGGAGCATGCTTCTACGGCCCGTATTCGGTAGATACACTTCGCCAAACCAATTTTTAAAATGGTCAGACGTGAGTTTTCCTGACTTTGATGCTCCGATGTAAATATTAACCGGACGGAATAGAGTTCTTTGCACTATCGGACCAAGTGTTCCTGTAGATTCCTTCAAAACTATGTATAGTGGTGAAAGAAGACGTCCGCTTGCTGATATAATAGGCATTATAGTGTAGCTATGTGTTGTAGAAGATACCGATTGAATCGTCGCTTCTACCGTTTTCACTCCTAATTTCGCCAATGTTCGCCCAGAATGTATTACCAGGTTGAAACCACTCTCGTCTGCATTATAAATTTCTTCAACTCCGACAGCTGGGATGTTAGACTTTACGCGAGAAACAAACGATTCTGCAATATTTTTGATGTTGTCAATATCTTCAAATGTAAATTGCGTCCTGAATGTTGTTATCTTGCCGGACACAATTCTATGCGCAGTCTTAAAGTTCCAAATCCACCATTTACCTGCCACGAATTGGGGTAGGTCCACCTGGTTTTTTGCCTCCAAGGCCCACAATCTTAAATTCATGTCATGAACAATAGATCTTCTGTCACAAGCTTCTTCAAACTTTTGCTGTACATATTCTGCAATAAATGCAAGTTTATCTGCATTTGTTCCACCTCTCTCTACACTCGCCTCCCACCTGTAGAGCTGCTGCAAAGATTTAACCATGCGATAATTTTTCTGTACACTGGTAAGCGTTCGACGTGCCTTTTTTGCGCTTTTCCAAAACGTTACAGCTTTTCTCTTATAACTTAAGTCAACTTGTCCACCTTCATCATCAACAGTACATTCTGCAGGTTCAAAACTGTCTTCTTGTTCTTCTGCAGGCATAATGTACTCTACAACTTGTGCACCATGTGGTTCTGATGGATCGGCATAATCGAGCACATAATCATGTTCAATTAATGGTACGGAATGTATGTTTTGAAACTTTTTTATAATGTCCCGAATTTCATTGTGCAGTTCCGTTTCTACCGGGATTATAGGTGTCTGTGTTATACTTGCAATTTGAAATGTAGTGGCTAACATGTGTATTACGTTAGCAACATTAATCGTCTGCATTTTAAAGAAAATAGTCTTTCAAACAATGATCACTCACTTTTTTCAATTGGATGGTAACTGACTGCTGCCAAAAATGTAACTGCCGTTGGCTACATCCTCGGGAATATTTATATCACTCAAAGACGCGAGTACAAAAACATATTTACCGAAAACTCGGGAAATCTGAAGGTTCGACAAGGTTATCCGCATCAATGCGATTCTGCGTCATTTCAATGATAACATACACTCCTCACATTAATTAAGGCTGCCGTCTCAAGTTTGTTTTGGTCCGAATCGATCGAAGCGTCCCTTGTAAACAGACGGACCCTAATGAAACTACTGCGGTCGATAAAAAGAAGTTGTACATAGGTGACATCTCCAGGTACTCTATGTAGACGAATTTTTTACGCATAGTTGCCACATATTCTGTTCTCTCTGTCTCTGCCGCGCTGTTGCCAAAGATCTTTCTATCGAGAAGTCTTGAAAGAATACGGCACGAGAGCTGCGTCTAGCGTCAGAGCCCCGCTGAACGTAAAGGAGGATAGCAATAATGAAAGATAGAGAGGTTGGGTAGTGAAGTTAGGAAACATGTCAATGAAACAATACTAATTTGCGTATTAATATTTTTTATTTATACGTATATAGAAGGATGTAATATTTTGTATAATCATTGTGCAATTGAAGGGTCGGGTGCAATAAGGGGATTAACGCTCGAAAATGGGAAAAATTACTGTCCAAACGCTAAGAAAGATTGGGAAATTAAATGTTATTAAACTGAATTTTAAAAAATATAGTGTTATAAAGCTCGTCAGAACACATATTTTTTTCTATTTACAGTTTGTTTATCCAATCATTACTATTCGAGCTAAAAATTCTAAACCAAAAATTTTCATCGTCCAAAATCATTATTTCTTTAAACATAAATTGCGATAACTTGAGTAAATATTAAGGGATCGTTATGAGACTTAAATCATAACTTCAGAAAACTCAAGCGAAACCGTAAAATGTATGCACAAAACCCTCATGTTAAAAAATGTAATAATATTTCATTAAAAAGTAATATTGGACATAACCCATGTTTTTCAACGTTCGCCGTTAAAAAGTATCGAGGCAATTGTAAGATACGTATAACTTGCAGCAACAAAGTTTTTCCTTAATATACAAGCAAGATTTTCACAAATTTTCACACTGATTAATAAGTAATTGTAGAAGATATGGCGATATATATAAATCAACAGTCAACGCGAGTGCTAAAACTGCTAAGTAGCGCATTATACGCGGCTGCTGACTGTTGGTGACGCGCGAGATTTATATATATCATCATATCTTTTACAATTATTTATTAATTAGAGTGAAAATTGGTGAAAATCTTCCTTGTATACTAAGGAAAAACTTTGTCGCTGCAAGTTATACGTACCTAAAAATTGCCTGGATACTTTTTAACGGCGAACGTTGAAAAACATGGGTTATGTCCAGTATTACTTTTTAATTAAATATTATTACATTTTTCATCATAAGGGTTTTATGCATACATTTTACGGCTTCGTTAGAATCTTCTGAAGTTATATTTCAAGTCTCATAACGATCCGTTAATATTTACTCACGTTATCGCAATTTATGTTTAAAGAAATAATGATTTTGGACGATGACAATTTTTTGTTTAGAATTTTTAGCTCGAATAGTAATGATTGGATAAACAAACTGTAAATAGAAAAAATTATGTGTCCTAACGAGCTTTACAATACTATATTTTTTAAAAGCGGAGCGGATCCCGTGCTCACTGTATGTGCTTGCGACCATCGCGCACGCCCGTCGCGCACGCAAAGGACGGAGTGTCACGACGCCCGAAAGACGGAGCGAGACAAAACGTCAACGCGTCGTCTGTCTCGTACCGTCCTCGCTCGTTGTCAGTAGCTCTCGCTCGCTCTCGTTCCATCTCGCTCTCGCCTTCGCCAGACAAGAGTGAGACAGAAGTGGTGGAGATAGCGAGGAACCCGTATCGTGTGCACCAAACCGAGCACATACGGAGACAATACTCCTCGTTACTTACGAGGCCTTCCAATTTTTTTATTTCTATCTCGCAATTTTGAAAATTATATATCGTAGGACAATTCTAAAGACACCTTATTTGTCCAAATCGGTGTGTTCGTACAGGTTCTAGAGCGTAACATCTGGACATACAAACATAGCCTGATAAACACAATACCCTCTTGTATGTGCCGCAGTCGGGTAAAAACATTACGTTTTACATTTTATTAATACAAAATTCACCGCAAGCAACACTATATGCCTCTCGAACCGAGATTAGAAACCGCCGAATAGCCTAAATCCTCAGCTCGAATAGAGATAACAGATAAACATAAAGAATCTTTTATTCTAATTTATCCAGAAATTATCTTTGCCCATCTTTGTTCTCCAGCCACTTCGCCGTGATTCATTCAAGCCTTCCTGATGATAAAATAGTAATAGGGGAAATGCGGCAACAACGCGATATGATTCTCGATACATATCGGCAACTATGTCTTTCCTACATTTATCGGCTAGCATGGACTTCCACCGGTTCTGACGGTACATGGCGTGAATGTACCATCAACGCCGGTGACGGAGAATCCTTGAAGCATAATTCTGTCATTTCTCGAATCTGTGCCTCATTCTGTCTCAATACACGAGTCATAAATTCATCATTATTTCCTCGTACGGTGCTTATTAGCGTCCGAATGTACCAGACTCGCCTGCACGGATGTCTACTGGAGGCAACTATACCCGCAAAAGCTTCCTCCTTGCCGATTCCAGGACGAAAAACGGTTGAAACGGTTTGTTTACAACAGCGCGTATACGTACACGCGTTTCCTAGCTTGTGTGAGCGTACGCACACATTCAAAGCCCGAGGAGACGGCAGCCTTAAAGGATCACCTCTGGGAGGCCGAAAAATAGGGGCAAGTTCACATGGTCATAACTCCGGTAAAAATAGTCGTATCGATATATTGAAAATATGGTTGGAAAGCGTGGAATCTCTGCTTTCAGCTGTTTTTTGTAAATTTTGGATGCATTGCTTTTTGGCAAAGTTATAGCATTATAAAGAGCACTGGGTCAGTTTGAAAAAATTTTCTTCAACTTTGCGAAGTTCCACGGCGTGCATGAAATTTTTTACACAAATTTCATTTACACAACTCGAAAGCGGCTACTTTCCTGTGTAAAAAACGAGTAATAAATTCCTTGTGCGATTTTTTTTTGGCCGAGTTATTCAACTTTGAAGCAAAAACCGCTTTTTTTTATTTTACTTGCTTCTAGCAAACGAAGAGATCATCGTAGAACGTTCCTGAAAAAACCATTAGAAAGATAAAATTTTTCTCTTTAAGACGCATCTTCGACTTTTTCGATTCGGTTAAAATTTGGGTCTCTGATGTCCTTTCCAAAATATGCTTAAAAATTGCACAAATTCCATTTTCTCTTCAACTCGCTGTATCTTCGCGAGGGATGATCGGAACGTCATTGTCTTAAGCTCATTTTAAAGCGGAAAGTCTGCCGATTCATTTGAGTGCCACCGGAACCGGCTGCGATTATTTCTTACCGGTGGCCTTTCAGTTTACGAAAGGCAGCTGAAAGTAGAGATTCCACGCTTTCAAACCATATTTTGAAAATATCGATACGACTATTTTTACCGGAGTTATGACCATGTGAACTTGCCTCTATTTATCGGGCTCCCAGAGGTGATCCTTTAATTAATGTGAGGAGTGTATATATTTTGCAAAGTCATTGTGAATCTTCACGCATTATTTATTTATCGTGTGGTTTCCAAAATAGCCTAATAAGATTACACTTCAAGTAATGCATGTACGAATGTGCTGTTATCATACTGATTCATGCACATCACTGATTAGTTTTAATGAGTTTTACCTTGGATGCGATTTTACGTACGTACTGCCTTGCTTAAATAATTGAAAGCTGTCTGAACCTCACATAAATAAGAATTTAAATATGGCTTTAGGAAACCATGTTATTAATGGAAACTGCCAAAATGGACTTCAAATTCGGTAATAGAGGTTTTATTTGTTTGCAAAAAAATACAACACATAAACTATTTATACAGTGTGTCCGCGGGAAAGCTAAACAGCCGGCTTCCTCCTAAACTATTGGAGATAAAAATATAAAAAAAATAGAGAATTGCATGGTTCGAGGGGATCAATTAATTAGCGCGAACGAATTTTTTTATCGATTATTATTTTAAAAGATACGATGGTCAAGTTCGGTTTTTCAAATGGGACTATTTTTTTTGAACACCTAAGTTGATAGTGCGTTCCAAGACAAATTCAATAAGCTTTAATGTATACACTTTATTTTCACTTGTTTTTAAGATATTGCGCTTGCAAATTTACTGATTTTCACAGGAAGAAAACTGTCTGGTATAGCACGGACCGGGGACGGTCTTACTGGTTCCACGGGTGGCACTGCCTTTTGAAATAGATACCTACCTGTCAAAGGTCTACGCCAGGCCCAAAGGCTGAACAATTTTTTTCCGTCAGAAATGCTACTTAGGTAGGTACATCTGCGGTATATTTATTTCGCACTTGATTCTACGCTCGGATGGCCGGTTCTTTTGGGAGGGATGCAAGTTCGATTGGTTAGGTTAGGAGGAGTGAAAGTTGCTAGACTAAATTTCAATCATAGGGAGCAGATTGTATCAGAACCATTCGGATTTGCATTCCTCACAAACGGCTGCTCTCTTGAAGAGGCCCTCTTCACAGCAATGCCCACCTTCTCTCGCACGGAATACGTTAACGCTTGCTTTTGTTCTGATATTGAAGCTCGTGTTTATACTCGAGAGGACCACGCGTCGACAGCGGGCTACCCCTTTTCTTCCTGTGTCTCTCCACGAGCCGTGTTGACGGTGGATTCTAGGAGCGTAGATATCTGGATGCCAGTTATTGAATTCAGGAGACGATGGAAACATTTTATTACAAAACACACATGTACTATAATTAAAGTAAATCGTAGTCCTCCCGGGCAGGAGTACTGATAATGATGGAACTTGCGCCCCACTTCGCGCAGACCAATTACACGGAGGGTAGTCGGGTCACGCACTGCCCAAATGATACAGGGTAATTCTGGAGCAACGCCCGTCAAGGAGATGCACTGGCACCCCGTGGCGAGGACAGACCTTCGCATTGCCTCACCCGATTTTTATGGTTTTTTTCCAGAAAAAGGTACGAATCCTGGGACGAACGTAGCGAATTGAAGTCGACCCTCCGCAGTCGAGGGTGAATTATCCATTACAGCGTATTAAGAAACCCTTCTCTTCATCGTATCGAAAGGGAAGTGACGCCAATGGATTCCTTATGTTTTTCTGATGAAAATCATACCAAATGTCATACAAATCGCACTACTTTGACACAAGCAATTTGTATTCCTTATGTAAAATTTGTCTGATTTACACGATATTTGGCATGATTTTCATCGGAAATCCCCAAGGAATCCATCCGCGACACTTCCATATCCATACGATAAAGAATAAAGAATAATTTTATTTCCTAACCAGATACAGGGTAATTAAGGAGCAGCGCCCGTCAAGGAGATGCGGCGGCCTGGTACCCCGTGGCGAGGACAACCCTTCGCAGTGCCTGACCGAATTTTATGGCTCTCCACCCGCGAAGGGGTTCGAGTGCCTAATAAGAAGTGAAAAATCTTCGACTTGCGCATTTTTCATCAGATCTTTGCAAAACCGACACGTATCGATTCCTTATGTTTCGCCGATGAAGCCTACACTAAGAACGACGTAATTCGGACCATAATGAAGGAAATTCCATGGAATATCGATTTATATCATTTCAAGCTGACTTGACTTGGTTAAAAATAGTCCGATTTACATGAAATTTGGTATGATTTTAATCGACGGAACGCCAGGAATACATTGCCGCCACTTCCCCTTCGATACGATGAAGAAAAGAAGCAAACATTTGAAATCCTGAACATTTGTCACTTCTTAATGGTATTCCAAACCCTTCGAGGGTCGAAAGCCATAAAATTCGATGGGCACTGCGGGGTGTTGTCCTCGCCACGGGGTGACGGGCGTACCTCCAGAGTTACCCTGATGAAATAGAGGTGGAAGATGCCACATCTGGTTACCAAAAACTATCCGTACTGATCGGCCGCGGTGTCTCGCCAGAGTCGCGGTTTATGAGCGGATTTTCCGCGCGTCGGCGGTAGGCAATGGTACATAGTACGGGTCCGAAGTCATCGTACGAACTACCCACCGACAGAGCAATATACGGATTAACTCAGGCTGGACAATGTCACCACGTTTTTTATTGGCCTTTACAAATTTGCCAAACAGATGTTGTCGAAACGTTCTTGGAGAAATAATAAATTATCGATCGTAAAGAGCGAATGAATTTTTGCCTGGCTCTGAGTCCGCTTTTGTCCCGACGCACGCGAGAAAGAT
This sequence comes from Andrena bucephala, assembly GCA_947577245.1. Taxonomy (NCBI): domain Eukaryota; kingdom Metazoa; phylum Arthropoda; class Insecta; order Hymenoptera; family Andrenidae; genus Andrena; species Andrena bucephala. Next base: position 29,270,995 of record OX387716.1, on the reverse strand, counting down.
GCCACAAATATAGGAATTGAAAAGTATTATCCACCGTCAATACGCCTCGTGGAGAGACACAGTAAGAAAAGGGGTACACCGTTGAGTGCGCGTGGTTCCGCCTGCATCGTCCTCCTTTCAAATTAAAGACGGATTCCTTATCTCTCGAGTATAAATCCTTATCTCTCGAGTATAAACACGCGTTGGAATTTCAAAACAAAAACACGCGAGAAGAATTGGGTGCAAGAAAAGGTCGGCCATTGTACCCCGTGGTGAGGACAACCCCCCCGCAGTGCATCACCCGATTATACGGCTTTTGACCCTCGAAGCGGTTCGAGTGCCTATTAAAAAGTGAGAAATCTTTGACTCGCGCATTTCTCATCAGATCGATTTCTTATGTTTCGCCGATGAAACTGACACCAAGAACGACGTATTCGGATCATAATGAAGGAAATTCCATGGAATATCGATTTATATCATTTCAAGTTGACTTGACTTGGTTTAAAATAGTCCGACTTACATAAAATTTGGTATGATCGTCATCGGAAAAGCATAAGGCACCCATCGGTGTCACTTCCCTTTCGATACGACGAAGAAAAGAGTTTCTTAATATGCTGTAATGGATAATTCACCCTCGACTGCGGAGGGCCGACCTCAATTCGCTACGTTCGGCCCAGGATTCGTACCTTTTTCCGCAAAAAGCCATAAAATTCGATGGGCACTGCGGGGTGTTGTCCTCGCCACGGGGTGACGGGCGCAGCACCAGAATCAGCCTGTACCTACCTTTTTAAGAAATAAAACAATTCGTTATTCCTTACCGCATGGATATGGAAGTGTCGCCCATGGATTCTTTGGGGTTTTCCGATGAAAATCATGCCAAGTGTCGTGGAAATCGGATAACTCTTACATAGGGAATACAAATAGCTTGTGTCAAAGTAGTCCGATTTGCATGACATTTGGTATGATTTTCTTCAGAAAAACATAAGGAATCCATTGGCACCACTTCCCTTTCGATACGACGAAGAAAAGAATTTCTTAATACGCTCAAATGGATATTACACCCTCGACTGCGGGGGCTCGACCTCAATTCGCTACGTCCGGCCCAGGATTCGTACCTTTTCCCGGAAAAAGCCATAAAAATCGGGTGAGGCACAGCGAAGGTCTGTCCTCGCCACGGGGTACCAGGCCGCCGCATCTCCTTGACGGGCGTTGCTCCATAATTACCCTGTATCTGGGTAGGAAATAAAATAATTCTTTATTCTTTATCGTATGGATATGGAAGTGTCGCCGATGGATTCCTTGGGGTTTTCCGATGAAAATCATTACAAATGTCGTGTAAATCGGACAACTTTTACATAGGGAATACAAATAGCTTGTGTCAAAATAGTCCGATTTGCATGACATTTGGTATGATCTTCGTCAGAAAAACATAAAGAATCCATTGGCACCACTTCCCTTTCGATACGATGAAGAAAAGGGTTTCTTAATACGCTGTAATGGATAATTCACCCTCGACTGCGCAGGGTCGACTTCAATTCGCTACGTTCGGCCCAGGATTCGTACCTTTTTCCGGAAAAAAACCATAAAAATCGGGTGAGGCAATGCGAAGGTCTGTCCTCGCCACGGGGTGCCAGCGCATCTCCTTGACGGGCGTTGCTCCAGAATTACCCTGTATCATTTGGGCAGTGTGTGACACGACTACCCTCCGTGTAATTGGTCTGCGCGAAGTGGGGCGTAAGTTCGATCATTATCAGTACTCCTGCCCGAGAGGAATACGATTTACTTTAATTATAGTACATGTGTGTTTTGTAATAAAATGTTTCTATCGTCTCCTGAATTCAATAACTGGCATCCAGATATCTACGCTCCTACAATCCACCGTCAACACGGCTCGTGGAGACACACAGGAAGAAAAGGGGTAGCCCGCTGTCGACGCGTGGTCCTCTCGAGTATAAACACGAGCTTCAATATCAGAACAAAAGCAAGCGTTAACGTATTCCGTGCGAGAGAAGGTGGGCATTGCTGTGAAGAGGGCCTCTTCAAGAGAGCAGCCGTTTGTGAGGAATGCAAATCCGAATGGTTCTGATACAATCTGCTCCCTATGATTGAAATTTAGTCTAGCAACTTTCACTCCTCCTAACCTAACCAATCGAACTTGCATCCCTCCCAAAAGAACCGGCCATCCGAGCGTAGAAGCAAGTGCGAAATAAAAGTAACGGTGCGCTTCTCGATACCGCAGATGTACCTACCTAAGTAGCATTTCTGACGGAAAAAAATTGTCCAGCCTTTGGGCCTGGCGTAGACCTTTGGCAAGTAGGTATCTATTTCAAAAGGCAGTGCCACCCGTGGAGCCAGTAAAACTGTCCCCGGTCCGTGCTATACCAGACAGTTTTCTTCCAGTGAAAATCAGTGAATTTGCAAGCGCAATATCTTAAAAACCAGTGAAAATAAAGTGTATACATTAAAGTGTTCACTCAGGTGTTCAAAAAAAATAGTTCCATTTGAAAAACCGAACTTGACCATCGTATCTTTTAACATAATAATCGATAAAAAAATTCGTTCGCGCTAATTAATTGGCCCCCTCGAACCATGCAATTCCCTATTTTTTTTAATATTTTTATCTCCAATAGTTTAGGAGAAAACCGGCTGTCCAGTCTTAGGTGGGACACCCTGTAGAACATCAGAATACGTGTTTGTATCATACACTTATATAGGTAAGGAAGTATATTTCAGTTATTTATATGTGTTATAAACATTGTTTAGTCCATGTACAAAGAGTGCAATGTTTATATCAATTTAAACTTTAAAAAAAAGATTAAGCGTGATAAACGTCGGAGTGTTTTTACATGAAAGCTTACACAATTGTTAACAAGAGCATGTAAATTTCAAGTGCAGTCTTCAATTTTATGCAGACTTTTAGAAGTGACGCACGAGGGATTTGGGCGTCCTGGACGCGTGTATTTTTAATATATTTTTTTAAGTCAAAGATAATGTTTGTTACATGGGCCCTTCAGGTCCATTCCGTGCTTGCTGTCCCCGCGTCGCCTTCCATTTCGCCATCAGCGATTCAGCGGAATCGCAACACGCGGGTTAGTAGGTCGGCGAACGCGGAATCCGTCGGCGTGGGCACAACGTGACCACCGATGGTCCGGGCCCTAGATTCCAGAGGATGGAGCAATGGAAGTTGCGAAGGATAGCGCCTGACGGGGGGATTTCCCCCGTTCTCGAGATAGGGAGTGCGAGGCTTGAACCTCGATCGCGGTACTTCGGGAATTCAGTCTAATTCGGGAGCTCGAGATAGGAAGTCACGACGAGCCAGAGAGCCGTCTAGATACCGCGACCGCGTCTCCGCGTCAAGTCCGCGAAATACGAACGGCCGATAGTAATTCGTGAAAGGGTAACTCCATCCGACGCACCGAGAACGGCCTAGCCGGGAGAGCCCTTGAGCGTTAATCGTGATCGACGTAGGAACGCGTAGAAACCGACGATTAGAGACCGCGAGCAGCGACGTGACCGACTTCGGTGAGCTACGATAAAGCACAACGAGCGACCGCGACCTACGCTCGGTCAACCGACACCTCGAGCGTGCCAATAACCGACGGCAAGCGTGTCGTGCGAAGTCAGCGAAAACCAGCGAGCGACAGCTGAGACGGAGCGCCGTCTCTAGGTATGAATAACTGATTATTTATGTAACAATATACTTTGCATCTTGGATTTCCCTTTAAACCCATTGTACTGATATATTCAATCCCTTATTATCGTCCATTTCCTTGATAAGTATAGTCAAGGTGTGCTTCAGCACTTTGATAGAGCAAGAACCCGGTAAATCATTCCAACCGCTCGGGGTGATTTACAGGAAGTCCCTTCAGGACGTAACAAACTGGTGTCAGAAGTGGGATTTCAGGACGTAACATGTTACAATTGATTCTTTTTCTCTTTTTTTCTATAGTACGGCCACGATTTTTAATTTTGGCTATAAAATACCGCTTTCCAGACCACAATGCGCGCCATATTGAATCCGCCATTTTGAATTTGGAATTTTTGGTGCCAAATTCGATATCAGCGACCTCAAAAACCCTTAATCACCAAGTTTCAGGAAGATCAGAATTTTGGCCGCTACAAGTAGGTGTCCCCAGACCTCTGTGCAGTGGCCAATCGACACGAAGTTTGTGAGGAGGGTGTGTGGATCCAAAATATAATTTTGTAGCTTTGAGTATTTAGTAGTTTCCAAAATATGCATAAAAAATTAGTGTTAATTTTATTTACAAACTTTTTTTTAACTGTATACACGTAGCCCTAACGGGGGTCCATTCTGCCCCCTTCTGAATCTGTTGCGCGGACAGCTGGACACGTTCCACATACGTCCGCGTGCCCCTCAGGCACCTAAACGGCATTCGTATTTAGCTAAAAGCCAAAGTCAATTTTGTCGAAAAGGAAGCACGATAAAACAAATTGTATTCAATATTTTCGTCTTATTTTGGTCGGTACAATAACTCCCTACAGTATTGACTATCAGTAGAGTAATAGGTAACCATAAAAAAATTCAAACTTTAACTTTAAGTAACAAAATTACGCCAAGTACATGAAATCAAATAAATCACAAAAACTAGAAGATAATAATAATTACAAAATAAAAAAAGATGTGAAATCAAAATGAGCTGCAAGTACATAAAGATGGTTTCCAACTGAGTGAAAGAGTGTGGAGTGTGAGAGCGGAGTGCAGAGGGAAAGAAGTGGAGAAGGTGAAAGGCGGAGTAGCAGGAAGGTAGAAGGGAGTTGGGGAGAAGAATAGGAGAAAGAGGGAGACAGGGGAAAAGGGTGAGAAGAGTAGTTTGGTGGTTAGGGAGAAAAGCGGGGGAGTACGAGCAGAATAGGCGCGAAGAGGAAGAGGTAGTAGGCGACACCTGGTTGTGAAGACAGGAAAGAAGGAGGTACGGAAGAGCGTCGAAAGGGAAAAGGAAAGTGGCGACAAAGTAGAGGAAGGAAGAGTTAGGCGAAAGACGTAGAGGAAAAAGAGGGATCAGAGGAAAGTGGAGAAGGATAGCAAGGAATAGGAGACGAAACGAAGGAGGTAGAAGAGAAGGGAGAGGAAGCAAAAAAAGGGTAGGCCTACGAGTGCAGAAAGATGTAAGCTTGAGAGAAGAAATAGAAAGGGTGGAATAGATGAATTACTGAGAGAAAAAAAGGGAGAAACAAGAAGATGAGACATTAGTAGAGGAGGAGAAGGAAAAGGCGTTCAGGACAAGTAAGAAGGTAGCGAGATCGCCAACAGGGAAAGAAGGACAGGAAGGGGATATAATGAAGATGTTAAAATATATGAGGGAAGAGATAGCAGAAGGTAAAGGCAAGGGAAAGGGCGAAAGGGCAAGAGGAATGGCTCAAAGGGGAGATAGAAGGGCTAAAGGAAGAAATAAGGAAGATGGGGAAAAGTGGAAGAAGTAAAGAGTGGAATTAAAAACGGAAGTACGAGAGCTCGGGAAGAGGATGGAAGAGGTAGAGAGAGTAGGAGGGACAGGAGGACGGCGGCTGGAGGAGAGGGTAGAAAAACTGGAGGTAGGTGTGGAGGAGAGGCGGGTAGGAAGTGTGAAAGGAGGGGTGGAGGAGATAGAAAAAAGGTTTAGGGAGCTGGAATGGACGATGGAGGAGAAAGAAAGGGAGAAGAGAAGGAAGAATAATGTGATAAGGGGGGTGGAGGATAAGGGAAAGACAGTCAAGGAGGGAGTGGAGGAATTATTTAGTGAGCGGGGATTTGGAAAGAAAGCTAGGAGGAATGGAGGAGTGGTAGAAAAGGGGGAGAAGAAGAGGAGGTGACACTAATAGGAGGAGATTTAAATGCGAGGGCGGGAATAAAGGGAGGCGGGGCAGTAGGCGAGGAGGAGGAGGGATTGAGAAGTTCGAAGGACGGAATGGAGAACGCAGAAGGGAGAAAGCTGGTCAGGTGGCTGGAGGAACGGGGTGGGGGATTCTGAATGGGACCATGAGAGGAGACGAGAGGGGGAATTCACGTATATAGGGGCAAGGGGGGAGACAGTCATAGATTACGTGGTAGGGGAGGTAGGTGTAGGGGATAGGGTGGAGAGCTTAGAGATAGGAGAGGGAGTAGAGTCGGACCACCACCCGCTAATAGTGAGGATAAGGTAGGAGGTAAAAGAAAGAAAAAAGGGAGTGGGAAATAGGAGTGGGACAGTGGGGGTGAATGGAATGTGAGGAGCAGAGAGAGATTCAGAGAGGAGGTGGTGGGGAAAGGGGAAGAAAGGGGTTGAGGACTAGAAGAGGAGCTACGGGAGGGATTAAGGAGGTTGAAACGGGGGATGGAGGAGGGAGGGAAAGAAAGGGAGAGGAGAAGAGTGAGATGGTGGGACGAGGAGTGCGTAATAGCAAAAGGGGAAGCAAGAAAGGCGCTGAGAAGATGGAGAAAAGGGGAGACGAAGGTTGAAGAGTACAGGGAACGCAAAAGACAATATCAAAAAAATGCGAGGAAAGGAAAAAGGAAGAGGCGGATAGGTTTATGAGGGAGGTGGAGGAAGTAAGAAATGAGAAAGAGGTATGGGAGATAGTGAACAGGGGGAGGAAGAGGGTAAATGAGAAGCTAGAAATTAAGGAGTGGAAGGAGCATTTTATGAGGGTACTGGGAGGAATGGAAAGGCGAGTAGTGAGGGGATAGGTAGAGAGGAGAAGAGGGGAGGAAAGGGATGAGATAGCGTGGGAAGAGGTAGCGAAAGTATTTAGAAAGTTGAGAGACTATAAGGCAATGGGGGGAGATCAAATCCCAAATGAAGTGTGGAGGTATGGGGTGCTAAAGGTGCTGGGGTGGGCATGGGGAATAATAAATAAGGTATGGAGAGGGGAGGGGTGGCCGGAGGAGTGGAAAGAGGGGGTAGTGGTACCGATCGTGAAAAAGGGGGAGGGAGTGGGTGTAGAAGGGTACAGGGGGGTGACAGTGATGCCAACCTTGTATAAGGTATATACATCGGTGTTAGCAGAAAGGCTGGTGGTAGAGACGGAAGAGGGTGGAATGGTGCCGGAGAATCAGACGGGGTTCAGGAGAGGAATGGGAAAGATGGACAACGTGTATGTGCTAAATTATATGATAATTAGAAGGACAGAGAAGCCAGGGGGAAAAATGGTAGCGTTCTTCATCGACCTAAGAGCCGCTTTTGACTCGGTAGATAGGGAAGTACTGTGGAGGACAATGGATAGTTATACGCAGACACAAAGTGTAGAATGAGAGGAGGAGGAGAGGAGGGGGAATATTTCTGGACAGCTAGAGAGGTAAGGTAGGGGTGCCCTCTGAGCTCACACCTTTTCAACGTGCTGACGGCGGACTTAGAGGAAGACTTGCGAAAAGCGGGATGGGGTGGAGTAAGGATCGGAGGGGAAAAGATAAGATCGCTCGCTCACGCGGATGCCGTGGTGTTGGTGGCGGAGGCAGAAGAAGAGTTGGGCGCGATGATAGGAAGGCTAGAGAGGTATTTGGACAGGAAGAAATTAGTATTGAACACGGAGAAAACGAAAGTAATGAGATTCGCGAAAGGATGGGAGAGAAGGAAGAAGATAAGCTGGAGCTGGAAAGGGAGGAGGATAGAGGAGGTGACGGAATTCACGTACCTCGGATACGAGATAGGAAGGAGTGGTGGGCAAGAGAGGCAATTGGCGGCAAGGGCAAAAAAGGCAGCAATAGCAATGAGACAGATATGGGGATCGGGAAAAAAAAGTTCGTGAACGATGTGAGGAGAAGGTTAGCATTATTTGACACGTTAGTATGGACAGTGGAGAGTTACGGGGCAGAGGTATGGGATTGGAGGGAAAGGAAAGCGATCAAGGCGACGCAGGAGAGATACGTAAGGTGTGTGTTAGGGGCGGAGAGGGTAACGCCGGGGTATACAGGGTGTCCCAAAAATGCTGCGGGTCCTTAAAGGGGGTGATTCGGGGGGTGATTGCAAACAACTTTTTCCTTTGCGAAAATGCTCTCCGAGGTTTCGTTAACGAGATAATAACAAAAAGCACCGACCAATCAGAGCGCGAGCCTTCTGCTGGAGCTCCCGCGCTAGCGTGGCCGCGCGCCGAGCCGCGCTGCGACTACGAACAAGCAAGGCGGCATACACCGAAGGAAATTGCGTAGAATGGCAAATGAAAAAGACGTAACAAAAAAATCGAAACTTTTGCCATGGTTGGTTTGCCATTTGAAGTGAACAATGAAAAAAGGATAAGTGGATGCAAAATCACGTGTAACGTAAAAAGACGAATACACAGTTGTTTTTTTTTTGGACGAATCGAAAATAATAATTATTTGGAGTGAGAGGATAAGGAACACGTAAATTTCCTTTTTTAATAACGTACAAACGAAAAGGTAATGCAACAGGGAACGAGTAAAAAGTGATCGTAGTTCGTTATTGTGATAAAAATCCTTAGTTCAATAACGGCCAACACTGTTGTTGATAATGAATAAATCCGTTTAAAAACTGCGAAGAAAAATTTACGTACGGAAATTTGGAAAATTATCGCCGGAAAAAATTAGATTTGTAAGTTCCAGCTTGTCCTTATCTTGATTATTTGTTGAAAAAGTGTCATTGCTCAATGGAAATCACGCGAAAGTGGTGGGCTTATTCCATCAGGAGAGGATAACAGTGTCATTGGCCAAGAGTGGGTTAGTAAAATTCTCCTGCAATTCTTCTGTCGACCTGTTTTTTGACCTCACTGAAGAAATATGGGGTAGTAGCGATACGGTCAGCTGACTGTAATCGCGCGCGGTTGCTTTGCCTGAGACGGGGCGCACCATTGTGATTCGCTGCTTACTGCGACGTTATTCTAAATATCCTCTCCTGATTTGCGTGATTTCCATTGAGCAATGACATTTTTTCAACAAATAATCAAGATAAGGACAAGCTGGAACTTACAAATCTGATTATTATAAAAACAGACCTCGAAGTGAAACGGTAAAGGTCATTGCATGTCCCGGATTGTCCCTCAATTCAGTGACAATATGCGTTGGCGTATTTCGTGCGAGAGAAGGTGGGCTTAAAGTTCGATTGGTTCTAAACTAACCAATCGGGCCTGCTTATCTCTCCTGTCTAAACACGCGCTCGAATTTCAAAACAAAAGCATGCGTCGACGTATTCCGTGGGAGAGAAGGTGGGCCTTGGGGAGGAGATATTGCTGTGAAGAGGGCCTCTTGAGGACAGTGGCCGTTTGGGAGGGATGCAGGGCAGATTGGTTCGACTAGGGCCAATTGGACTTCAAGCCCACCGTCCCTCGCACGGAATACGTCGACGCGTGCTTTTGTTTTGAAATTCGAGCGCGTGTTTAGACACGAGAGATAAGCAGGCCCGATTGGTTAGTTTGTGGCCAATCCGACCTCAAGCCCACAGTCTCTCGCACCGAATACGTCGATGCGTGCTTTTGTTTCGAAATTCAAGCGCGTGTTTAGACACGAGAGATAAGGGATCCGTCTTTAATTTGAGGGTAGGACGAAGCAGGCGGGAATACGCGCAGTCATCGGAGTACCCCTTCTTTTCCTGTGTCTCTCCGCGAGACGTATTGATGCTGGATAATACTCTGTAATTTCTAGTTCTCCAAAATTAATCAGGCTGATCAGCCAGAGCATTTCGCCAGGGTCGCGGTTTGTGACCGTACTGTACCCGCCAGCCGGCGGTAGAGAACGGTTTCCTACAGGTTCGGATAATTTATGACTTAATTTGGTCCCCGTCGTAGCAGACGTGAACTCAGGGTATCGGAAAGGGGAAACAGGAATGGTATGCATTTTCTTCTTTATAACAACTCGAAGACTTTCTGCTTCTCTTCCCTTCGGACCCTTTCGAACCGATACACGTGGTGTCTGTTTTCTATCTCGAAGCAATGGGTACATTGGCAGTAGAAGGACGGAGCGCGGGCTTTTGTGAAAGTGTAGGATGGTTCGTTCGTTGCACTTCTGCAAAACACGTGTGTTTCGAAAATGTACTGGCTTCTTTTTACCTAAAGCCTCTTGTCCTGGTGGGAGTAAACTCATAATGGAACGAGAGAAACTACTTGGGGGTAGAGGAAGTTGCTTGGGAAAAAATCTTGTCAGTCAGCAAGCAATCACGTCGCAGAAATGTTCTCTGCTCAAGAGTATTACGCGATGTTCTGGGTGTACCTCCCGAACAACGGGGACGCAAGTGCTGCAGCGTGAGAATTTGTGCGAGAATACCCACGGCTCCGAACGCCAAGTAAAAATTCATTTCCACCAATTTTTATAAGGTAGGAACAACACGTTCCATGAATAATAAATTAAGTGGTCAGTGTTAGTAGGCGTGCAGTGAAGTGAATATTCGGTGCATTAACCTGGACGCACTTGACGTTGCGACCCTTAACTTTGGATGTTGTCGTGTACCTGAGATCAGCTGTGCACTCGGCGCGTCTGTCGATGACAAGTACCTAGTGACACAGGTTTTTAAGCTGCAGGTGAATTTCCGGAAGGGTGAGTTTTAGTTACATTATTGGTGACTATTATTTGTTAAGCCTAACGCAGGCTGTGGCTTATTTCCGGCGATAATTCTCCAAATTTCCGTACGTAAATTTTTCTTCGCAGTTTTTAAACGGATTTATTCATTATCAACAACAGTGTTGGCCGTTATTGAACTACGGATTTTTATCACAATAACGAACTACGATCTCTTTTCACTCGTTCCCTGTTGCAATACCTTTTCGTTTGTACGTTATTAAAAAAGGAAATTTACATGTTCCTTATCCTCTCACTCCAAATAATTATTATTTTCGATTCTTCTGAAAAAAAAACAACTGTATTCGTCTTTTTACGTTACACGTGATTTTCATCCATTTATCCTTTTTTCATTGTTCACTTTAAATGCCAAACAAACCATGGCAAAAGTTTCGATTTTTTTGTTACATCTTTTTCATTTGCCATTCTACGCAATTTCCTTCGGTGCATGCCGCCTTGCTTGTTCGTAGTCGCAGCGTGGCCCGGCGCGCGGCCACGCTAGCGCGGGAGCTCCAGCGGAAGGCTCGCGCTCTGATTGGTCGGTGCTTTTTGTTATTATCTCGTTAACGAAACCTCGGAGAGAATTTTCGCAAAGGAAAAAGTTGTTTGCAATCAACCCCTTCAAGGAACTCCGACATTTTTGGGACACCCTGTATGCTATACCCGATTTCCTAAAGATACTGTTGCAGCGTAATAATAATGTTTCGGAAGGATGATAAAAACTTCACAAATGTAGGGCAAAAGAATGAAATAGCCGCTCATCATTTATTGTCATATAGCATATACATAGGTTATATTTTCTTTCACTCCGAGGAGGGGACAACATAATAAACACGCGCATCCTGTGTGTGCATTTTGACTAGTCCGGTCGGCGTCATGGAAGGGGTGCGTCCTCTACCCTGCATTTTTGGTAGATGGGTTTCTGGCAGAAGGTAACCATTCTGAACATTTCCCTTTAAACTTTTTGGTGGTCGGCTTTGGTTTACGAGATATGCGTGTGACGTCCCGGTCCCACCATGGGTCGCGCCGGTACGTCTCCGCCGGCGCCGCTACAGGTCTACTCTTCTCGCAAGTCCAATCGTCTACTCTCGATCGTATATATACAAGTTCTAAGTTTATTTCCTCTTAGTCCCCGTGTGTCTAGGGCACGGGGCCGTCAGCTATAACCCAACTGATGAGTCTGGCTGACGGTCCCAAGACGAAACGCACATCTCTTCTTTGCCTTTCTCCATCTTTTTAAATTGCCAATCCACCTGCCCCGCACAGTTACTCTAAAAAGCGTGACCGGCCTTAGGGATTACAGTTGCGCTGTGGAGGCGACGGGGCAAGATCCCCTCTTTACGTTGCGAAGTCAATCATCAATCTCAAATCTCGATTTCGGACGTAACAATGCGCAAAAAAAATATTAGAATTACCGAGTTTAACACATACTGACATAGGTTCGCTACCATGCTTTACGCGCCCGCGAGCGGGCGCGCGCTCCCCGCCCTAATCTAGCCCCAACCAATACTAATACCGTCGGCTGTGAAACAGATTTCAATATATTATGCCGAAAGTTTTTTATTAATATCTCCGAATCTAAGGCTGACCGCCAAAAAGTTTAAAGGAAAATGTTATTCAGAATGACGACCTTGACAACATATGTGAAGATCATTGAAATCGGCGAAGGCCCAGTTCACTGGCAAGTTTACCGTGCTATCCTGTTGTACACTAAATAAAATGTGCGTCAAACTGCATGTGTCCTAAAGTGTTTGTGTCCTAAATTGTTTGTGTCCTAAATCGCATGTGTTCTAAATTGTATGTGTCCTAAATCGCATGTGTCCTAAATTGTATGTGCACTATAAAACGCATGTGTTTTAAATCGCATGTGTCCTAAATTGTATGTATCCTAAATCGCATGTGTCCTAAATTATATGTGTCCTAAATCGCATGTGTCCTAAATTGTATGTGCACTACAAATTCGATTATGTTTTAAATCGCATGTGTCCTAAATTGGATGTGTCCTAAATCACATGTGACCTAAATTGTATGTGTTTTAAATCCCATGTGTCCTAAATTGTATGTGCACTACAAATTCGATTGTGTTTTAAATCGCATGTGTCCTAAATTGCATGTGTCCTAAATCACATGTGTCCTAAATTGTATGTGCACTATAAAAACGAATGTGTAGTCAATTGTATGTGCACTACTTTCTGTGCACTATTCTGATGTGTCCTAAATTGCTTGTGCAGTTTTGTACTGTGAAGTTTTGATATGGTGCCTATCAAACACTGGAAATAAGTAAAAATGTTATCTTTTTCGCATATTTCGATATATGCCTCCCTCTTAAATGATTAAAAAATAGTCCTCGGAAATGAAAATTTCATTTTTTTTGTTCGTGTTCATAAATAAAAAGTGGTCCAGAAGCAACTTTCAAAATTTGTTCCAGAAGCAACTTTCAAAATTTGAGGGAAAAATAATTTTTTTTTCAGTTTTTCGGACTTTTTTCGAAAACCGTTTGTCGCACCAGAAAAAGTAATAGAACATAAAAGATGCTCCTTGTCCGGATCTACAACTTTTGTTTGATATATTTTTTTATTTCATCAATAACTCGGAGGATATTATACAACTGCGACTTTGCGAGCTGTTTGAATAAATGTATGAAATGTTCAAGGGCCCCTAGGCCCCCTTTCCCGTTATCCGATCGAGCTCAATCTTTACACGGATTTTTTTTAATTATTTGGAACTATTCTGGAGGGTGCACTGGAGAAAATTCATATTTGAAAATAAGAGCCACCCTAATGTTCACTGTAATCATATGTACTTTGACAGATTTCGGCCTACTCACCGTAGTTCACTTTTCTGTCACTAGTTGGCGTATCGAAATTTTGGTTTCCCAATATAGCGTGCGGCACTACCCGTGTCTCCCCCGTGATATACAGGGTGTCCCACCTAAGACTGGACAGCCGGTTTTCTCCTAAAGTATTGTCGATAAAAATATAAAAAAAATAGGGAATTGCATGGTTCGAGGGGGCCAATTAATTAGCGCGAACGATTTTTTTATCGATTATTATTTTAAAAGATACGATGGTCAAGTTCGGTTTTTCAAATGGAACTATTTTTTTTGAACACCTGAGTGAACACTTTAATGTATACACTTTATTTTCACTGGTTTTTAAGATATTGCGCTTGCAAATTTACTGATTTTCACTGGAAGAAAACTGTCTGGTATAGCACGGACCGGGGACGGTTTTACTGGCTCCACGGGTGGCACTGCCTTTTGAATTAGATACCTACCTGCCAAAGGTCTACGCCAGGCCCAAAGGCTGGACAGTTTTTTTCCGTCAGAAATGCTACTTAGGTAGGTACATCTGCGGTATCGAGAAGCGCACCGTTACTTTTATTTCGCACTTGCTTCTACGCTCGGATGGCCGGTTCTTTCGGGAGGGATGCAAGTTCGATTGGTTAGGTTAGGAGGAGTGAAAGTTGCTAGACTAAATTTCAATCATAGGGAGCAGATTGTATCAGAACCATTCGGATTTGCATTCCTCACAAACGGCTGCTCTCTTGAAGAGGCCCTCTTCACAGCAATGCCCACCTTCTCTTGCACGGAATACGTTAACGCTTGCTTTTGTTCTGATATTGAAGCTCGTGTTTATACTCGAGAGGACCACGCGTCGACAGCGGGCTACCCCTTTTCTTCCTGTGTCTCTCCACGAGCCGTGTTGACGGTGGATTGTAGGAGTGTAGATATGTGGATGCCAGTTATTGAATTCAGGAGACGATAGAAACATTTTATTACAAAACACACATGTACTATGATTAAAGTAAATCGTATTCCTCTCGGGCAGGAGTACTGATAATGATCGAACTTGCGCCCCACTTCGCGCAGACCAATTACACGGAGGGTAGTCGGGTCACACACTGCCCAAATGATACAGGGTAATTCTGGAACAACGCCCGTCAAGGAGATGCGCTGGTACCCCGTGGCGAGGACAGACCTTCGCATTGCCTCACCCGATTTTTATGGTTTTTTTTCCGGAAAAAGGTACGAATCCTGGGCCGAACGTAGCGAATTGAAGTCGACCCTCCGCAGTCGAGGGTGAATTATCCATTACAGCGTATTAAGAAACCCTTTTCTTCATCGTATCGAAAGGGAAGTGACGCCAATGGATTCTTTATGTTTTTCTGATGAAAATCATACCAAATGTCATAGAAATCGCACTACTTTGACACAAGCAAATTGTATTCCTTATATAAGAGTTGTCCGACTTACACGACATTTGTAATGATTTTCATCGGAAAACCCCAAGGAATCTATCGGCGACACTTCCGTATCCATACGATAGGGAATAACGAATTGTATTATTTCTTAAAAAGGTAGGTACAGGCTGATTCTGGTGCTGCGCCCGTCACCCCGTCGCGAGGACAACACCCCGCAGTGCCCATAGAAATTTATGGCTTTTTTCGGAAAAAGGTACGAATCCTCGGCCGGACGTAGCGAATTGAGGTCGAGCCCCTGCAGTCGAGGGTGAAATATCCATTTGAGCGTATTAAGAAATTCTTTTCTTCGTCGTATCGAAAGGGAAGTGACACCGATGGGTGCCTTATGTTTTTCCGATGACGATCATACCAAATTTTATGTAAATCGGAGTATTTTTAACCAAGTCAAGTCAACTTGAAATGATATAAATCGATTTTCCATGGAATTTCCTTCATTATGGTCCGAATACGTCGTTCTTGGTGTCAGTTTCATCGGCGAAGCATAAGAAATCGATGGGTGTCGTTTTCGCAAAGATCTGATGAGAAATGCGCGAGTCGAATGCTACGAGGCGTATTGACGGTAGAGCTCTTACTTTTGACCCGACGGGTACCCGGGTAGCCGAAAATTACCCGAAACAACTTCAAGCCATTGAATGTGGTATTGTTCAATCATATTTGGCTAACATCAGACTATACCACAGACAATACTACATTCAATGGCTTGAAGTTGTTTCGGGTAATTTCCGGCTACCCGGGTACCCGACGGGTCAAAAGTAAGAGCTCTAATTGACGGTGGATAATACTTTTCAATTCCTATATTTGTGGCATCTTTCTCGCGTGCGTCGGGACAAATGCGGACTCAGAGCCAGGCGAAAATTCATTCGCTCTTTACGATCGATAATTTATTATTTCTCCAAGAACGTTTCGACATCTGTTTGCCAAATTTGTAAAGGCCAATAAAAAACGTGGTGACATTGCCCAGTCTGAGTTAATCCGTATATTGCTCTGTCGGTGGGTAGTTCGTACGATGACTTCGGACCCGTACTATGTACCATTGCCTACCGCCGACGCGCGGAAAATCCGCTCATAAACCGCGACTCTGGCGAGACACCGCGGCCGATCAGTACGGATAGTTTTTGGTAACCAGATGTGGCATCTTCCACCTCTATTTCATCAGGGTAATTCTGGAGGTACGCCCGTCACCCCGTGGCGAGGACAACACCCCGCAGTGCCCATCGAATTTTATGGCTTTCGACCCTCGAAGGGTTTGGAATACCATTAAGAAGTGAGAAATGTTCAGGATTTCAAATGTTTGCTTCTTTTCTTCATCGTATCGAAGAGGAAGTGGCGCCAATGGATTCCTGGCGTTCCGTCGATTAAAATCATACCAAATTTCATGTAAATCGGACTATTTTTAACCAAGTCAAGTCAGCTTGAAATGATATAAATCGATATTCCATGGAATTTCCTTCATAATGGTCCGAATTACGTCGTTCTTAGTGTCAGCTTCATCGGCGAAACATAAGGAATCGATAGGTGTCGGTTTTGCAAAGATCTGATGAGAAATGCGCAAGTCGAAGATTTCTCACTCCTTATTAGGCACTCCAACCCCTTCGCGGTGGAAAGCCATAAAATTCGGTCAGGCACTGCGAGGGGTTGTCCTCGCCACGGGGTACCAGGCCGCCGCATCTCCTTGACGGGCGCTGCTCCTTAAGGGGGTAGACACGTCACGTGGTCTGGACGATTCGGCAGGTCGGTATTAGAGCAGGTTTTTTCTGCACTGAAATGGTATTACCCATAGATACGCGGCTGCCTGTGCACGCGAGAGGGAGCTGTTTGCTATTTCCATATGTTATTTTGAATGTGGAAAGAAATTCTCAGCTGTTGCGTTGTACTTTTTAAACAGAAAGCCTGCTGGTACTGCAAACGTAGAAAATTCATTGTACATTTACTTGAAATGTGCTTATGGTACAATATTCTACGTTGGCAGTAAGGAATTATAAGTGAAAAGGAAAAATAGATGAGGGCATGTCCCCAGAAAATGAAGTTTGTTAGGATAGACATTTTTTAATTAGCAAAACACTGAAACAGAACATGAAATACACATCCTATGCAGAAAGCAGTTATGAACAAACATATATAAAATTGTGTTTGATGTTGAATCCAACGCGTGATTATTATGTGGTCCCTCCTCGAAGTGACAGAAAATATAACCTATGTATATGCTATAAGACAATAAATATTTAGCGGCTATTTCGTTGCATTACGCTACATTTGTGAACTTTTCATCATCCTTCCGAAACATTATTATTACGCCGCACCAGTATCTTTAGGAAATCGGGTATAGCATATAGGTTATATTTTCTGTCACTTGGAGGACCGGATTTTCTGTCCTCGAAGTGACAGAAAATATAACCTATATGCTAGACCCGATTTCCTAAAGATACTGTTGCGACGTAATAATGTTTCGGAAGGATGATAGAAAGTTCACAAATGTAGCGCAAAAGAACGAAATAGCCGCTCAACATTTATTGTCATATAGCGTATACATAGGTTATATTTTCTGTCACTCCGAGGAGGGGACCATAGACATATATAGACGGCGGAGCGTAAGCTAAGGGGGGTGGCAAGGTTTGCGGTAAGGGGAGCGATACGAGTAAATCGGATAACGCTGTGGTTATGCATGCCGAATGTATCCGAAGCTAACCGACGCGCCTGTATCTGAACCTATGCCTTTACCCCTCCAAGCCTTCCTTCCCCACGCCGATAGTCCCATCTTCTGATCCGTCTATATATGTCTATGGAGGGGGCCACGTAATAATCACGCGTATCCAGCCTGCGCATTTTTTTAATGAAAAAATTATTTAAATCGGACTATTTTTAACGAAACGGGCTTTCAATTCTGCAAACAAATTTTTCACGTAATTTCCTTAATTATGGTTTGAGTAGTATCATTTTTGGGGCCAATTTGATTGAGAAAGTATAAGGAATCGATTGACGCCACGATCGCAAAGATCTGATTAGAAATTGCAAAACTTCAGATTCATCAGTGCTTAGTGCGCAACATTGTATGGCCCCGCTGGTTTCAAGCGTCGAACCCGGCGAAACTCAGCGAGACACATGTGTAAAATAACATATTTGCAGTTTTATAATTGAAGATGTAGTGAACGTTACAGGACTGTCTTTATATATGGCTCTCACAAACAAAATCGCCTGACTTGTTAGACATGAAACCGGGCATACAAATGGTTGCGCATATCGCCCAAAGCATCAGAAAGAATATGTACAGTCTTCCAATATTTCAATTGTTGAGAAGCCTTTGGGCTCAGTTTATCGGGAAAGACCTACCCATCCCACTGTTTTGCTTTCTCGTTGCGAGCGTGGACCTTCTGGTCCTAGTAGACCGCCCGTTGACAGCCGAGAACAATAAAACCGACGAGCTAGATAAAATACCCAGTACAGAAAAATAAAATGTTCGTGTTTTTGATAAGTATTGATGAAAGTATTACCGATGAATTTTTTAGGATTTCCCGATGAAAATGATATCAAACATGGAGTAATTCGACCAATTTTTATTGAACGTAGAGTGTGTTCTAATCATGTATTCATAAGAAAAAATAGACTGAATTGCTTCGTGTCTTGACTCACCAACAATCCATGAATGGTAACACTCTCATCAAGGTGTAATGAGAAATTTTGAACATTTCGTATTCAGTACTGGATAACTCAAGTCGCCATCGACCGAGGGTGTACCGCTGGTGCGCTATTTCACTCGCACTCGGTTCACATCGTTCGGTCTCCTTGTCAAGCGGTTCGAGCGAGGGCCCTGATAGGGGTGAATTTATTTGGGAAACACAAGTCGCGTCATTCATGACACCTACTCGCGAACAGATATCATATGTACGAGAAGAAACAATGCAATTGCCCGATGACTTGAAGCAACATTTCAATAGGTAAATGCATGAAACTCTGGGATCAGGAATTCCGAACCCAGTGGGGCATATGTAAGAACTGGCGAAATTCAACAATAGTTCGTCGTCTAAATTTTACAATTAAAGTATTTATTTGACGTGAATATAAAGTTTGTTAGCAAAGTCTTTCTCGATTTGAGTTCTGTAGAAGGCTGATTTTCCTTCGCCATGGAAAGTCCCCTCTTGTCCTTCTCGCTGGCAATCATGCGACTCGCTGAGTTTCGTGGACTTCGGCGCTCGAAACCAGCTCGGGGCCATACAATGTTGCGCGCTAAGCAGTGACAAATCTGCAGTTCTGCATTTCTAATCAGATTTTTGCGAAAGTGACGTCAATCGATTCCTCATGATTTCTCGATCAAATTTGCCCAAAAAATGATATAATTCGGACAAAAATTAAGGAAATTACGTGAAAAATTTGTTTGTAGAAGTGAATGCCCGTTTTGTTAAAAATAGTCCGATTTAAATTATTTTCTGCCAATATAATCGGGAGAATGCCAAGAATCCAATGGTGTCACTTTCATATTGATACGATGAAAAATAAACAAATTCTGTTTCTTTATAATCGATGACACATCGCCGAGCACGGCGATCTCGCGCGGCTCGGGACACAAAGGTTCTCGTCGGTTATTCGAACTTCTATGATCGTATTCAGATTTATTGGCCGGTGAGTTTCGTAACTAGGGGTGTGCGGTTACCCGATTTTTCGGGCTCGGGACGGGCCGGCAACTTTCGGGCGAAAGACTCGATTCGGGCTACAAGCATAGCCGCCATGAGCGGACAATTTGATTTCAGGTCGGCTCGGCAAAACTCGGACGCGATCGGACGATATCGTTACCAGTAATATATTAAAATTATTACCTGAGAACATAGAAAAATTATGTTTCTTACACGTTAATTTGAAGTAATAAAATATTCGCCTCCTGTATATTGTTGTTATTATCATGTTTATCCAGGAAATATTCCTTTTTGTATGCTTATAGTTCGTACGTTTTCTATTTTAAATCTGAACCTATCCGGAAAAAGATAATACCCTATATATTCCCTTTACATAAAGTACTAAGTATGAAGTATATTTTATTCAGATTTTAAAATATTGTCGATATAAAAATAGTCTTCTTCCCAAGTTCTGAACATGGTATTTATTTAAGTACGTATATGGACGTATTCAGTATTCACAGACTATTTGGTAGCAATGAATATACATATATATGTAAATAAATAATAAGATACAAATTATGATTCAACAGGAGACAGAAAGGTAAAAACTTATCACTCTGGTATCGATATAAATGATATACATAATTCTTTCCGTCTCGGTCCGCTCGTAATAGCTGGCTTTCGAGCCGATCGTGTCCGAGTTTTGCCAAACCGACCTGAAATCAAATTGCCCGCTCATGGCGGTCATGCTTGTAGCCCGAATCGAGTCTCGGGATCCCGAAACCGTCGGGATCTCGAGCAATACGAAAGTATCGGGATCCCGCCCGATCCCGCCCGAAATTTTCCGACCCGTCCCGAGGGCCGAGAATCCGAGCCGCGGGACGATCCGCACACTCCTATTCGTAACGCGTATTCTCTCGTCATCGCAGAACACGAGTGAGGCAGAAGTGGTGGGGATAGCGCCAAGCTTCTGTCATGTATAGTAGTGATGGCGATCCTGGACAAAGATCAGATCGATCCTAAGAATCGATCTTTTATGAAGGATCGGTTATAAGATCGATCAATCGTGAAAATAAAAGATCGATCTTCAAAGATCGATCCTAAAAGGGATACTTAAATTAACTTTATTCTCGCCCTAATTGATCACATTTCTATAGTACTAATATAGTACTTTTAATGATAAATTTTCATACAAAAGTAGTTTCTTGTTATAATGACCATCGCGAAAATTGTATCCTTAGACTCTTCAAATATTTATTCAGCTATAAATAATTACAAAAATATCAAATATCAAATATTGAACATTAAAATGTAACTGACTAATTGGACAATTGGGCAATAAGTTAATTAAAACAAGAAGGACTAGGAAATAAGTATACAGTTTATATAACGTACAACTTCAGAGTAAAATCTAATGAGATCACTCAACAGTTGAGTCTGCTGAACGTATCCAATATGACTACGATCAGTAATATTCGAGTATAATACATGTGTATATGCATGTATTATACGATGTGTATTTTACGTAGCCATCATTGTCTGGCACTTACTAAATATAAAATTAATTTTTTTTAACCGATCCTAAAGAAAAAGGGATCGATCCCTGATGGATCGGAATTAAAAAAGATCGGTGAAAAATCGATCTTATTTTCCCTAAAAAGATCGATTTTAGATCGATCCAACAAAAGATCGCCATCACTAATGTATAGGCCAAACCGAGATGCAGCGTAGAAATACACGCATCAGAATAGGTGTGCCTTAGGCCTTAGCTCCGAAAAAATTCAGGAGCTTTATTGGTCAGAACATTGGTTCTTTCTCGATAGCTTCATCTCGTATTGGTCTACGCATAACTTCGTGACGCACACAACTACATATGTACTACGCTGACAGTAAGAATAAATAACAGCCACACGGCTACGGTCAGACGGGGCCGAGCAGCATTTCCGTTACCCCACCATACCCTTCGGTGGCTAGGGAACTCCAACTGACAAATCCACGATCGTCAGATGGTGATGGCTGATTTCTCCTCGATCGCTGTTCGCGAAAACGAATCGACCGGCCAATATATTTGAATACGACCTTAGGATAAAGATATAATGAAAGATGAAAAATTATTCGAAGCCAAAGATGAAAGGCATTCGAATAAACAAAGGAAACTAATAAATACCCGAAGCTAAATAGAATTTTAGATTTAGGGTACACACACCCTCCCCCCAAACCTCGTGTCGATCGGCCACTGGGGCCATTCGGAAGTATATTATTTTAATTAAATAATGCCCATCTCTGCATAGGAGCGTAAAGAATTACAAAAAAAATCAAGGAGTCAACTGTTGACCGGATTGGAGACTTTTCCTTGTTATATGTTATATACAATAGTTGGAAGAATAATAATAAAAGCAATAATTGCAAATAATTGCTGTAACTTCCACATTCTGAAAATATGATATCAGTAAATCACTACTTCCAGTGTTATTAAAAAATTCCAATCTCTTTTTTTATTTGAAATAATGTGACCATATAATTATAACATATATTCGGCAGCGGTGATGTATGTGTTACAGTAAAAGCGTGAATTTAGTAAATGTACACAGTTTCCAGCAGTTTCTAGTCAATGTATGCCTAAAATGCATAAAATCTAACCTACAATCGTCCAAAAATACGTACATTGACTGTATCACGCTTTTGCTGTTGCACATGTATCCAGCTAACGCTTCAGTTTTGCTATGATTCCACGTTGGCAGTCCTCCCGAGTAGGCGCCATCTCGTATCCACTAGCTTAACTAAATTTGTCACGTGACTTGCTCTGTATTATCGCCAATATGGCGGAACTCGTATTTGGGAATGCAATCACGGGCTGACGTTGTTTGTCCTTACATGAGCAAATTTTGGGCTGGGTGAGGTCTCATTCGAAAGATGAAGGTTCAATGCAGCCCGCTCTGCTCATCGTTTGAGTCAGAAAACTCTTTTAGAGACCTACAAATACATGGAATCTGCGAGTGCATTTTGTCGATTTTTTCTCTACTTTGGACACTCGTATTATTACATATCAACACAATCTCTTTGAACCATGAGCAGAGCGGGCTGCATTGAACCTTCATCTTTCGAATGAGACCTCGCCCAGCACAAAATTTGCTCGTATAAGGACAAACAACGTCAGCGCGCAAACCCATGTTTCGGGCCAGATTATGTCGATATACAGCGCGCTGCATTACCCGTGTCTACCCCCTTAATTACCCTGTATCTGGTTAGGAAATAAAATAATTCTTTATTCTTTATCGTATGGATATGGAAGTGTCGCGGATGGATTCCTTGGGGATTTCCGATGAAAATCATGTCAAATGTCGTGTAAATCGGACAACTTTTACATAGGGAATACAAATAGCTTGTGTCAAAGTAGTCCGATTTGCATGACATTTGGCATGATTTTCATCAGAAAAACATAAGGAATCCATTGGCGTCACTTCCCTTTCGATACGATGAAGAAAAGGGTTTCTTAATACGCTGTAATGGATAATTCACCCTCGACTGCGGAGGGTCGACTTCAATTCGCTACGTTCGGCCCAGGATTCGTACCTTTTTCCGGAAAAAAAAACCATAAATCGGGTGAGGCAATGCGAAGGTCTGTCCTCGCCACGGGGTACCAGCGCATCTCCTTGACGGGCGTTGATCCAGAATTACCCTGTATCATTTGGGCAGTGTGTGACCCGACTACCCTCCGTGTAATTGGTCTGCGCGAAGTGGGGCGCAAGTTCGATCATTATCAGTACTCCTGCCCGAGAGGAATACGATTTACTTTAATTATAGTACATGTGTGTTTTGTAATAAAATGATCTATCGTCTCCTGAATTCAATAACTGGCATCCAGATATCTACGCTCCTACAATCCACCGTCAACACGGCTCGTGGAGAGACACAGGAAGAAAGGGGGTAGCCCGCTGTCGACGCGTGGTCCTCTCGAGTATAAACACGAGCTTCAATATCAGAACAAAAGCAAGCGTTAACGTATTCCGTGCGAGAGAAGGTGGGCATTGCTGTGAAGAGGGCCTCTTCAAGAGAGCAGCCGTTTGTGAGGAATGCAAATCCGAATGGTTCTGATACAATCTGCTCCCTATGATTGAAATTTAGTCTAGCAACTTTCACTCCTCCTAACCTAACCAATCGAACTTGCATCCCTCCCGAAAGAACCGGCCATCCGAGCGTAGAAGCAAGTGCGAAATAAAAGTAACGGTGCGCTTCTCGATACCGCAGATGTACCTACCTAAGTAGCATTTCTGACGGAAAAAAATTGTCCAGCCTTTGGGCCTGGCGTAGACCTTTGGCAGGTAGGTATCTATTTCAAAAGGCAGTGCCACCCGTGGAGCCAGTAAGACCGTCCCCGGTCCGTGCTATACCAGACAGTTTTCTTCCAGTGAAAATCAGTAAATTTGCAAGCGCAATATCTTAAAAACCAGTGAAAATAAAGTGTATACATTAAAGCTTATTGAATTTGTCTTGGAACGCACTATCAACTCAGGTGTTCAAAAAAAATAGTTCCATTTGAAAAACCGAACTTGACCATCGTATCTTTTAAAATAATAATCGATAAAAAAATTCGTTCGCGCTAATTAATTGGCCCCCTCGAACCATGCAATTCCTTATTTTTTTATATTTTTATCGGCAATACTTTAGGAGAAAACCGGCTGTCCAGTCTTAGGTTGGACACCCTGTATATTAAAGCATGCAATGACATGATAATTATTACTGTAAATAGCAACAATTATATTGCTGAGAGAGGTATACTTGTTTCTAGATACATCATAATTGTAATACACTATATATGCAGATATGTGACACTGAATTGTAATTGTATAGTTTGTCCGTTTTAACTAGATGCGCTGGAATATCTCGCAAGGAAGTGAAGATATTAAAAAATTGTTGTTACGAAAGTTGTTTCATATGGAGGGGAACATTATGCAGTATAGATAGTTCTTCTACAGGTGGAGGAATGGGGCAGATTTCAAGAGCAACTTGGTTTTTTAAACGAAATATTATATTTCTTTATTCATACCATGCTAACGATAGTTGGGACAAATTCAACTATGTATATTACTACGTTAGTTCGTTGTAGGGAAGGTCATAAAATCGTGAGGCCGCGGGGAATGATGTGAACAAATCTTGCTTGAGGAGCGCTGATCGAATTCTGCCCTTGTCGACCTTTCGGACGTAAAAGGTAGACTCGACATTATAATTTTGGGAGATGCCAACAGCTTAATTGGCAAAACTATTTTTTAAGAGAGAGGAACCTTCCCTGAGCGATTTCGACGGTGGGTGGGGAACCTTTTCCCTCTTGGTGATGCAGAGGAGGAAAAGCCGGACATCTGCCTACCATACTTACCCAGGTTGACCGACCAGAATGTTTCGTCAGGGTCGTGGTTTATAACGATCCAATGGATTATGGTACGTGCGGGTCCGAAGTCACCGTGTATACCACCCACCGACAGAGCAATATACGGATTAACTCAAGCTTAAGGACGGCTAAAACTGTTAAAGGCGGCACCACGTTTTTGATTGTCCTTTAGAAATCTGGCAAACAGATGTTGTCGAAACGTTTTTGGGAAAAATATGAAATTACCCATCGTAAAGAACGATTGAATTTCCACGTGGTTCTGAGTCCGCTTTTGTTCCGACGGACGTCAGAAAGATGCCACCAACTATGTAAAAAGTATTATCCACCATCAATACGTTTCGTGGAGTGGTACAGGAAGAAAAGGGGTAGTCCTCTACCTGCGCGTGATCCCGTCTGCATCATCCTCTCTTCAAATTGGAGACGGATCCCTTATCGCTTGAGTAGGTATATAAATACACACGCTCGAATATCAAAACATTATAATATGTAGGTATTAGTATCAATCGGACCTGCATTCTTTGCACACGCGAAGTTTCCCCCTCTTCATACTAATATCGCCTCCTTATGGCCAACCTTTTCTTCCAGCCAATACGTCGCGCGTCCTTCTGCTTTCATATTTGTGCGCGTGTATTTATATACTCAAGCGATAAGGGATCTGTCTTCAATTTGAAGGGAAGACGGCACAGGTGGGGTCATGCGCGAACTATGTACCTACCTACCCCTTTTGTTCTCATGTCCCTCCGCGAAATGTATTGGTGGTCGTCGCGAGCAATCGCGTATGATTTCTTAAAACAACAGCGAATGGGAGAGGTTGTTTTACATTAAGTGTTTATGAAAATGTTTCAGCGTATGTGTACAGGGCCCTATGATAAGTTCTATGTGTAACAATGCATTTGCCCGATATATCGATGCACATGCTTCCGTTATGTTTCTTCACAAATCGTTTACATCACGAAATGTTGAAATGTTGGAAAAAGCCTCATCAACATTTGTCCACAAAAATTTAAAAAAAAAAACGTACTTTCCAGCGCTGTAGATTACAAGAACTACTTATGTTGAAGCGTGAGTGAGGCGTGAGTGGGGCATGCGTGATAGAAATGCACATGATTTTGTACACCGTGTAGACAGTTAAGATGACGGCTTCGCAGGCCTGGGAAGGTGTCATAAAGCACGGCGAGAGGGGTTCGTGGCGAGCGGCTAGGCCGCGACTTTGGAGAAAACACAAGCGTCCTTTCCATTTCGGTCTGCAGTGTGTCCCGCGCGATTTTTCGCGTTTCTAGGAGAACCAATCCAACGACCAGTTTAAGCGTCAGTTTTTCGGCACTAGCAGCGACGGCGCACAGTGGGACAAACTGTTACTTTTTGTGTCAACATCGTAGAACTTTTAATAGGAATAAGATAAGGGGATGAATCTTTTTCGAGGTTAAAGCTAAGATGTTGCAGAATAAGGGAAAAATATTGAGAATGTACGACAAACAAGTTTTGACCTTGAAAATCTACGTCATAGATGACATTTTCGAAGAAAATTACGGTTTTTACGTTATAACATGTGTTTGAAATTTTTTCTTGACTTGTTATACATCATTTCCTATAGATTTTGACGCGCTGAATTCAAATCTGTCCGCAGAATTTGTCTAGCCCTTCAGGATTCGAAGAAAAATGCGATTTAATAGGTTACGCTCACAAGGGACGTTCGGCAAGCCAGAAAGTTATGAAACTCGGTATGCAAGTAGAACAGTTCAACCGTAACGCAACCCTATTTATTGTTGTTGCCATAATGCTATTTTTGGGGGGTGAAATCACCCCTTGAAAAAAGTGTAGAATTTTCTATTCCGTCGAATATCTTGAGACCGGTGAGAGATGTCGAAAAGAAGTTTAAACAGAAGGTACATCCTTTTCTTATATCTACAAAAGCGCGTAAAAATAATTCCCGAAAAATCCATATTTTTCAAGTTACCCCCACCACTAACCCTTATAATGAAGTTTTTGTATTTTGTAAATATATGCTGAAATACCTCTGGATAACCTCTTTTCATACATGTAAATAGTTTGTGTTATATTTTTATTTGCAAACAAATAAAATCTCTATTACCGAATTTGAAGTCCATTTTAGCAGTTTCCATTAATAATAAAATGGTTTCTTAAAGCCATATTTAAATTATTATTTATATAAAGTTTAGACACCTTTCAATTATTTATGCAAGAGACGCATCTACAAACGCATCCCAGCGAATTTCAAAATCCTGTAGATTTCTGTTACTTCAGGAATGAAAAGCTTATACTCAAATGCATTATTTGTAGAGAGCCGGCTTCTATGCGATGTGCATGGTGTGATAAGTATTTTTGTTTTAATCATTTCTATGAAGAATATCATTATTGTGTAGGATCACGGGAAAAAGGAAGCCTCGGACGCGGGACTCGAACCCGCGATCTTCATATTCGTTGCGCGCTGGCCAGCCGCCTTAGCCACCTCGGCTACCGCCGACTTCCCGATCTCGGTTATCCCGTGTCCTCCTGTTATGTTATGGGGGTTCCTGATCCCACAATTGTACCAATTACAAACCTTTATTTT